>OVBJ01000223.1:0-75413 GCA_900406535.1 Noccaea bulbosa | reverse complement strand
ATTGATCAAACATTTAAAATTCAATAACTATAAAATATTATAAATATCTTGAAAGTTTCAAGTTGGAAAAGAAGAAATATGGTGGTTTATAAACCTATTATAAAAAAAACACAATAATAAGAAATTAGAAAAGTATAAATATTAATTTAATAAACAATCCCAAATTATAAGTAATTTTGATTTAATATAGTTTTTAATAGTACATTTATCACATAAAATTTATTAAATTAGATTTATTTTAAATAATTTAATTATTTATTTAAAGATATAACCTATAAATTTCTTACTCCGCTTAGGACGCAGGTGTAACTCTAGTTTGTGTTAACTCACCTAACTTTTTGAATGTTTTTAAATTTTTCATCCGGAGAACCGGCCAGTTCCGAATGAACCGGCCATGTGATTTTTTGAAAAGCAAGTAAGGGAGCTTATTGAAGCCATTGGAGTAACTGAATTTATATGCATGCACACTGCACCACACACTTCAAAGCATAAATAATTAAAGAAATTGTTTTTAAATACATTGAATTTTGTTCTATGCGCAAACTGCAAGGAAATTAACGCATAGACTACATAATTAGAAATCTGAAACAAATTGCCAATAAAACTAACTTTTATATTTTTGTGATAACACAACTAACTTTTTAGATATTTTGGAAATTGTCATTATTGCCCGTTTCTAACTTTATCAACTGCAATTAAGCTTATGAAGCGGTTTGAGAAATGAGCTGGATTCACAGACACACACTGACACTGACACTGACACACACACACACACACTTCTGATGGGTTCTTCTATATATGAGCCTTGAAGCCTGAAGGAATTGGTTGTTTTCTGTTTTTTTTCCCATAATACGCAGCGTATCCCTGTTGTGGTGAAATACCTATTGATAAATATACGAAGGCTTTATAATAATCATATTAATCCGTGCATCATAACACAATTTTGTGATAGATCGAGTTTAATATATATAAGAAAGTGATTAGTTAAGGCAAACATCAATTCTAAGCTGAACATCTCTTAGTGATTGTGACTATAAGCCCATGCTTCATGTACAATATAAGACCAGGATCTGGCTCAATCTTCTGCCCTTTGATAACCTTAATATCAAAATTTTGTAATATCTCCACGGCCACTGCCTTCATTAGAGTCATAGCTAACTGCTTACCAGGACAAGTTCTTGGACCTGCGTTAAACGATAGGAACTTGAAAGAAGGCTCATGTCTAAACCCTCCGGTCTGTGAAATCCATCTCTCTGGCTTAAACTCCAATGCGTCTTCTCCCCAAACCGCTCTCATCCTCCCCAACGCGTAAAGATAGATAATGATCATTGAGTTTGCATCCACTTTATGCCCACTTGGAAGCAAATCTGGTTTTATGGGAGACTTTCGTTGGAAGGGAACTGGTGGATATAGCCTCATTGATTCATACAAAGCGCCTTGTAGATACGTCAGCTTGTCTAAGCTCTCTGGAAGATTGTTGTTGATGATCTCTTGGCGAATCTTGGTTTCCACTCGAGGGTTTTCAGATAAGAGCCAGAAGAACCAAGAGAGAGCGGAAGCCATTGTGTCTCTCCCAGCTAGATTGAACGCTAAGATGGTGTCTCTTAGGTACTTATCATCACTCGGGTTCAAGAGCTCGTACTTGGCTGTGTCAAGCTTTATGTGAGATGTCAAAATATCCTCACTCTCACCATTTGACTGATGATCAACACCTTGTGATCTTACCTCTTTTCTCGTAGCTGATATGTATTTCGCAGAAACGCGATCAAAAGTGGCATCAGCTTCGCCCATCCTCTTCTCTGTTCCGATTCCAATCCATTTTTGCAGTTTCCACAAGAACTTCGGTACAATGTGCCTATAGAAAATCCCTTCTCCAAGATCGTCAAGAGCTTTAGCATACTCAACTTCCGGCATTTCAATCGAGAGAGATTTGGGATCAAACCCGGTTACAAGAAGAACAGTTGTATCAAAAGTGAATCTCTGAAACACATCTTGCAAATCGACGACCGCCTCCTTCTCTGAGAAATGGTTGAAAAGAGGAACAAGAGCGTCGTCGAGTTTACCTCTTGTCGCACTCATTGAAAGTTTTTGAAACCCTTGATGGTTAAGCATGAATTGAGCAGCTTTTCTTTGTTTCTTCCACAGCTCCCCGTCCGAAGTAAAGATCATTTCTCCGAAAGCATAAAAGACTTCTTTGAAGTCGGCTCCTTTGGTGTAATTGGAGAAGTTTGAGCTCAGTATGTGGTGAACATCAGCTGGATCAACCGTGACCAATATATCCATTCCAGCGAACCAGGGTCCCTTGAATGGAAATGTTAGGTCGGTTTTCTCAAGAACTTCCACGCTGAAGTCGTAGATGCGATGGACGACCGAGAGGAGACCAGGAAGCATCCCGAGAACCGGCCAGTTTCGAAGGTACTGGTCGTGAGGTTTCTTGATGAGCAAGTGGTGGAAAATAAGAAAGCAAAGGATGGCTATGGAAGCTAATTCAAGTAAGCTTACTGAGGCCATCGGGGAAGGTTAGGAGCTTTACTGTAAATACACTCAATATTGTGATGGTTTCTGTGTGTTGAAGGAACTTCATTTATAAACACACTATAGAGCACATTGATTAAATGAATGAATACATAAAAAAATAACAACATCCTGTTAAAAACGGAACTCGCCCAAAGTTCTTGACGTGGTTATTTTGTTAATTCTGAATTCTTTTAGCGTTATTGATGCTAATTTCCCTTTCCCTTAAAATTAGTTAGTTCGTCAAAAAAAAAAAGAAAAAAAAAAAAAAAAAGTAAAATTGCATACATAAAAAACAAGGAGGATATCTAGGCAAAACCATATCCCGAAATGTGTTCCGACAAGAAATCAATCACATGCTATCACTAAAAAAAGATCAAAGGGCTGTATCCAAAAAGACAAACAAAAAAGTGCAGACACAGATTTTCTCTGGATATAATACAGTACTAAAAGTAAAAGATAAGGTGAGAAACCAAAGCCTTCTATCTATATAGAGAGATGACTACTTTGGTCTTTAGACTTCTCCATCAATTGGAAAAATCATATCTTTTTAACAATCTGAACAACATCCTCGTCCTCGAGCTCGTGTTCCTGAGGTGTTTCGATACATAAATACAGAAGAAGAAAAAAAGACAACGACGACAGTTAGTTTGCGATAAGGCAAATGGGTTTACTCAGCAATAATGTTGTAACTATGGATATTTCAACAAATTTGATTTAAGAGTTACTGAATATGCAAAGTAGACTGACCCTTCCAACTCTCTGTGGCTTGTGTTTGGCACTTGACCCCCAGACTAAAGCACTGCCACGGGAAAATTATTAGTACTCATAAGTAATGCTCACGAGCAAGAAACTATTAAACAGAGAGACAAAACCGTGGTAAGTTTTAGTTACTTACTACTTGAATTGTTTAAGCATGTCTTTGTGAATCCTGATGCAGAAGTCCTCAACTGTTCTCTTCTTGGAAGATAAGATTACAGGATCATCATAATCTGGATTCATTGCCTTTGGTTTGGTGTAGATTCGAGTTAGATCCAAGTACTCCCATATCTTATCAAGAAGACCGTCAAGATTCCACTCCAGATGCGCACTGCATGATTATTTTACCTCAATGAGAAAAAAAAAAAGGAAACAACTGATAAAGAAACCTGCCAGGGAAACTACAAAATATATACCTGACAGGACAGTAATGAGGAAGTCTGTCCAAAATTTCAAGTTCCTCAAGTGTGATCTGATCGATCTTGTTGACAGCGTAGATACAGGGCATATAGATCCGACTACCCTCAATGACATCAATGAGGTCATCAGCGGTTGCATCGTAGCGCAGAGTGATGTCAGCGTTGTGCATCCTGTACTCACTGCAGATTGCCTTGACAGTGTCGAGGTCAAGGTGTGTGCATGTGACTGTAGAAGTTAGATTGATACCACCTTTGTCCTTTTTCCTGAATGTAAGATTAGGTGGCTCCTTGTTCAACCTATATATGATCGGGTCAGAATATCAACCGGAAAATAATATGGTACGAGGTGTATTAACGGTTATTATGTAAGCAACCAATACCTTATTCCGAATCCTTCGAGCTCTTTTTCAATGAGACGCTTGTGAGTTATTGGTTTTATGGCATCAAGAACAATTATGATGCAGTTGCAAGTCCTAGCAGTACTAATAACCTGGAAATAGTAAAGCGTCAAACACGACCAATGTGGGCCATTTTGAAAGTTGAGAGGTTTATGCTCGACTTACCTGTCGTCCTCTACCCTTTCCGTCCTTAGCACCCTCAATAATACCAGGAAGATCTAATAACTGCAAGCCCATTAATATAAGAGTGAGAGTGTGAGACTCGAGAAATGAAAATTAAAAGGAGAGAACTTGAGAACAGCTTGAGAACAACCAGAAGATGAAAGCATATCATCTCTCTCCAAAATAAGAAGATTGACAAAAGAGGCTTAGATGTAGATATAAAGCACCTGGATTTTAGCTCCACGGTATGTAATAACTCCAGGAATGCATGTCAATGTTGTGAACTCATAAGAAGCAACCTGACGAAAAGAAATAGTGAGCTTACCTTCAGAAACTAGAGCAACAGCCAAAACATATCTGCTAATCTATCCAAGACAAGAATAGCGCTGCACAAGAAATGGGTCAAAAGGAAAGCAACTAGAAAGCAGATGACTTGGATACATGGTAAGTTTGAAACCTACAGTTACATGCAAGAGCTCTAAAACACTGCACTGACAACCAGATCGAAAGAAAATGCGAGATTCTTAACAGTAACTACAAACCTCAGAAAATGTTCCTGTAAGCTTGTTCAAGAGCGTGGATTTTCCAACAGAAGGAAACCCAACAAGCCCAACTCTAGAATCTCCACTTTTAGTCACATCAAAACCTTCGCCAGCGCCACCACCACCTTTGGTAGGTGGTGCAAGAAGCTCCCTCCGTAGCTTAGCAAGTTTGGCCTGCAAAATGGACCAATTCAAAATTAAAGATCAAGCTTATGGTTGCTTTGTGGTTGGATTATCATACATGATTTTATCAAAATCGAAACAGATATAAAGCAATCTGCCCAATTTGCATTTGATCAGTATAAATTAAAAACCTCAATCATTCAATTTCAACCTCACTATCAAAGCTACAGAACACGACTGGCCAATTTTAGTAACTTAGAAAGAGAACAATTTACCTTTAGCAAACCCAGATGATGCGCGGTGGCTTTATTCTTCTGTGTCTTTGCCATCTGCAACATAAGCAAACACGAAAACAATTTATCATTTTTTTGATTCGGAACTAATTGACAAGAACATATATTTCGGATTTAGAGTCCTATGCATCCAAACTTGAAGAGCACAAGTGAAGAATCAGAGATCGAAAGAAAAAAACAAAATTTGAGAAAATGACCTCATCTTCGATTTCTTTGATCTTCACCATAATAGTCGACATGGTTGCAGTCGAATCAGATAGCTCACAGCTACAGCCTCAATGAGAGAAGTTAAACGCGGGTGAAAGGATGAACACCGGAATCAGAAGGTCGAGACTCGAAAGTGACGACGGAGGAGAAAGTGCCAGAGAAATCTGAGGGTTTTCGTTTCACCTGGTTACGACTTGCGACATTAGAATCGAAGTGTCTAGAACTCGGCCTGATCCAACAATATATTGGGCCCAAATAATAACTTAATGTCCAATTTAGTTTGGTTTCCGGTTTAAAAAAAATTAGAACAGAAAGAGAATTCAAAATCTGGTTGAACCAAATTCCAATGTTCCTAAATTGTACAACAGTCAACAGACCGTTCACTAACTTCTCCGTCAAACCGGTTTCTAACCTAAACGGTTTAGCGTGATAAGCAGAAACTGAGAACCGCGCTGAGTTTATTGGACACTGCTTTCTTCCTTCTTCTTCAGCTCGGTCACTTGTATCGTATCACTTGCTTTCTAGGCTTCTCAATCTCTGCTTTACTTAAGGATGTAGTTTGGTCTTCCTGTTTCTGCTTCTGATTGTAACAAGTTAACATCTGCTCTCTTATCATCCTTGCTTAGCTTCATCTCCTGCTAACTCCATTAACATAGAGATTACCTAGGCTTAATACCTCTTCATGTTTGTCCTGATTGTCTCGGTATCCTTAACTTGATCAGAACGGATATTTATGTGATCACCGATCTGAATTTCCCGACAACTCTAGCTGCATTGGTCTTTTAACCAAATAGAGTCAATTAATCAACAGAAAATGAATCACTAACCCTCTTTGATCTGCACAAGCAAATCGTCCAATACTTCATAAATCTGATTCGCCTTGCGGTGAGACTTATCCTTGGACAGAAAGATATGAAACTCGCTATCAATCTGAATCCAACTACGTCCAGGTTCTTTCACCACACCATCAAACTTCATTCTTTCTCTTACTTTCTTCACATGTGCCCACATGCCTTTCGACGCGTACATATTAGAAAGCAAAGTAAACGATCCACTGTCTGTTGGATCAGACGAAATAGCCATCTCAGCTGCATATTCAGCCAACTCTATGTCACCCTTCACCGCGCATGCGCTCAGCAAGCTCCTCCATACTATAGCAGGTGGTTTCATCGGCATTTTCTCAGTTAAGTCCCTTGCTTCGTTAAATCTACCAGCACGGCCTAAAAGAGATACCATACAAACATAGTGTTCAGTTTCTGGTTCAATTCCAAGCCGAAGCATTAACTCAAATCGCTCAAGTCCATCTTCTACGAGACCAGCATGGCTACACGCTGATAAAACTCCCACAAATGTGATGTAGTTAGGCTCTATTCCTTCATTCATCATTCTTTCCAGCATCTGAAGAGCTTTTCTTCCTTCTCCATGATTCGCGTAAGAAGATATGACAGAATTCCAGCAAACCACATCTCTTGAAGCAGCTGAATCAAAAGCCTTATAAGCATCTTCGGGACTTCCACATTTGGCATACATATCTAGTAGAGCATTTGTGATATATGAATTACATTCCAAGCCTCTTTTCATAACCTGGCTATGGAACGCTTCACCCAACTGAAGATTTGCCAAGTTACCAGCTGCTGTAACCATGTCGGAAAAAGTAAATTCATCAGGTCTTTCTTTTGATATCTGTAGTTCCAAAAACAGATTGAGAGCTTCTTCGTTCTCTGATTGTTGAACATAACCTGAAAACATTGAATTCCACACAACAAGATCTTTCCCTTTCATTTCATCAAACACGAGCCTAGAATCCTTGAGACAGTAGCAATTTGAGTAAACATCAATCAAAGCGCTTCCAGCAAATATATCTAAGTTTACTCCATGTTTGAACATCAACCCATGGATTTGTTTGCCAAGTTCCAAGCTTTTCAAAGAAGCAGATGCACGTAGAAGGCTAACAAAAGTCAACAAGCTAGGTGGAATCAATCGGGACCTCATATCATAAAAGATGTTCAAGGCTTCATGTAGTTCACATTGTGTCCCAAGTCTCGAGTAACCTTCAATCATGGCATTATATAAGACTACATCAGCAGCAGCGAAATGGTCAAAAACTTTTCTGGCATCGGACAAACAGTCACATTTCGCATACATGTCGATCAAGCTGTTAGTCACATAGCTATCATTGCCAATATTAGCTTTGACAGTGTAAGCATGAACATGTCTTCCATATTCCAGAGCATGAAGTGAGGCACAGGATGTGAGTATGCTAGAGCAAGCATACGCATCTGGCCTAAAACCAAGCTTTGACATTCCGGAAAACAATTCCATGGCTTCCTTGTGAAGAGAATTCTGCTTATAACCAGACAGTATTGTGGTCCACGAGGTGACGTTTTTATTCCACATCCCCTCGAATAGCTTAAGACCAGATGTAACTCTGCCACACTTCACATAAGAATCTATAAGTGCATTCATCAGTGAGGCATCCATCTCATGTCCATGTCTTAAGATGTGTGCATGAATCTGCTTCCCACCTTCGATAAACGAAAGTAATGAACACGCACTTAGAACCGTCGAAAGGATGTAACCATCTGGAACAATGTTATCTCCAATAAGTTGGTAGAATAACTGCAGTGACACGTAGCTTCTTCCCATTTTGGCATACCCACTGATCATAGTCGTCCAAGTCACTGTAGATTTCTCTGGTAAAGCATCAAACACGAGCCTTGCATAATCCAGATCACCTTCCTTCAGAAAAAAACTAATTAACATTGTACCCACGTAAACATCCCGATCAAACCCACTCTTGAGAAGAAAACTTTGCAGTTGAAACACCATCCATCGTCCACAATTACCATCTAATCCAGAGCAAGCTTGGATAAAACTCGACAAAATATACTCGTTAGGGCTGTTTTTTTTAGTTCTCCAGAATTCTAAGAAAACCCTCAAAGACTCCTCATAAAGCCCATATTGGTTACAAGCTGAAACCATAGTAGACCAAGTAACCAAATTTCTGTCCGACATTTTCTCGAACAGCTTCCGTGCATAAACCATACCGCCAGCTTTCGAGTACAATTTCATCAAAAGATTGCTAAGATACGTGTCTGACTCAAACCCCGAAACGATGATCTGACCATGAGCTACATTGTGATATATCAACGGATCATCTGAAGCACGAAGCTGCAAGAGACTGGCAAATTCCCGCCTTCCTCGGATTGCTATCGTAGAAGGAAAGTCTACACTTAGAAATTCCAAGAGACCTGAAGCAGAAGAAGACGAAGAGTATAAACGTATCGCTTCTTGCACTTTACGCCAGCTTCCATGGCTTCTCATCCTACCGAGAGAGAGAAAGAAGAATGCGTGCCGCGACGACCGTCGAGAAGCTATTTCATGAAAAAACAGTTTGCCGTTTTTTGTTATAATCGAAGAAAGGGATGGTGGATATGACAGCTGAAAACGGCAAACGGTTATACTACCAAGCATCGAAATGACATGGGTTTAGAGATCATTTAATTTTTATTTAATATAAGAAAATGAAAGTTAGGTGACAGGTTTGGTTGGTGGTAGGTTGATCGCAAAACAAAAACAGTATATTTGATGGCCCTACCTGATTATTTAGTGGGCCATCATCATCATCCTTTTGCAAAGCATGCCAATTTTGGTCGGATAAGAATTCTAATTCCACGTTTTTTGTTTTTTTTGACAAAAATTCTAATTTCTAATTCCACGTTTTTTTTTTTTTTTTGAACAAAGGCTTAAAATTCTAATTTCTAATTCCACGTTACACCTACCAAATTACATTTTCCATATTTTAAACCTGACATTCGTTTGATAAATAAACCTTAAAATTAAGAAAAAAACAAAAAAGAGTTCGTGGTACGTACAGCGGTACATTATCAAGATAATTTGAAAGATCACAAGAGGGACAGATGTCAGATATCATAACCATATGTTTATTTGAAAACACGTTACAGTATTCTTTTCCACTAACATTTTATTTGGGAAATAACATAAATCGATTGTATCATGAATCAAAAATTTGATTGGTGACTTGGCATAAATGAACAGATAATTTAGGGATTTCACCTACCCCTTGGGCCTTGGCCCTACTTACATTTTCGTTCAATTAGATTAACAACGAACGACTGGGAATATAAATACAAAATTCTTTTCGTTTTTTTGTGAATAAATTCAGAAATCTAAATATAAAAAACACGTAAGTAGAGAGAGAGAGAGTCTCCGCGTCTCGTGTCTTGCTCCGCCGTCGGGAAAAAGGTGAACCCTTTATACATTCTCCAATCTCCGATTTCATTTGTCTTTGCATTCGATTTCTTTTATATGGAGAATTTGGGGTAATCATCTCTTAGTAGCTTCTCTTTTTTGTATTCATGGAGTTTCTTCAGAAGTTTCAGCTGTAATTAGCTTACTTCAAGATGGAAATTCATTTTTTCCCGTGTTCATCCATTTTTCTAGCTTATAACATTTTTGTTTAATCGAAATGGCTTCATTGATGCTATTTGGCCTTGACGTTGAGTTATTGATACTCTGCAAAGAAATCTAAATTCAACAGAAATTTTATTTTTCATAGAATCTGAATTCTTGTATTGCTTGCATTTCCAGAATATGGAAGCAACTACTGTTCATAGGTTTCAGTACTCATCACCATGGATTGATTGGAGAACTTTTGAAGTGAATCCTCGTGGTTCTCTACGGTATTCTCAGCGAAGCAAAGAAAATATAAGGCTTAGAGTTCTTGCTTTAGCTCATTTTCAACCTGACAAAAGAAGAGATCATCGAAAAAGATCACTTTCTGACAAGAACTCCTCAGGTTCTGACAAGAAAAGAAAGAAAAAAAAAGCATGAATCTTTGAATTTTCATTTCGTTTTTTCGATTGTGTTTGATGACAAGAGATGTGTTTCCACCTTTAAATTTTGTAGCATTGTTGGAAACTGGTAGTCTCCTTCATTCTCCATTTGATGAAGAACTGATTTTGAAGGCAAGTGATACGCTTCTCTCTGAGCATCAATCTTAAGTGAAATGGGTTTAGATGTTGTTTGTTATCTTCTCCTTTTCTCTGTAAAAAAACTTATGTTGACAGAGGATTAATATAAGATGTTGCAGAGAAAAGCTGAAGAGATTAAACCGTATTTAAATGGAAGATCTATGTATCTTGTTGGTTAGTTTCTTCGTCTCACACTTTGTTTGAGTATGGCTTAGCTTCTCTTGCATTCTATTTCTGTTAACTAAGAGTTTCCTGGTGAATGCGTTAGGAATGATGGGTTCTGGGAAGACGACAGTGGGAAAGATAATGGCAAGAGCACTTGGTTATACATTCTTAGATTGGTATATGACGATTATCCACCCTTTTCAACTGTGTGTCTATTGGTCTTTAGCTCAACCAAACATTGTTCTGTAAATTTGCCCAGTGACGCTTTGATCGAGCAAGCAATGAATGGAACTTCTGTAGCTGAGATATTTGAGCATTTCGGTGAGAGCGTCTTCAGAGAAAAAGAGGTTTTACTCTGCTTTTCTTCCTGCTATAACTCCTTTGTTCTTTGTGTATTCTTGCTGCTAACTTCGCCACATGCTTTCTTCGTAGACCGAGGCACTAAAGAAACTCTCTTTGACGTACCACCAAGTTGTTGTTTCAACCGGTGGAGGTGCAGTTATTAGACCCGTCAATTGGTGTGCTTTCTTCTCATCAGTGATATAGATAACGTTGAAACTCGGATCATTTTGGTAGTAATGTGTCCAAAGTTTTATCCAGGAAGTATATGCATAAAGGTATTAGCATTTGGCTAGATGTTCCTCTAGAAGCCTTAGCGGATAGAATCGCTGCTGTGGGAACTGATTCAAGACCATTGTTACGTGATAATGACGATGATGATGAGTCAAGAGACGCATACACAGTGGTAATGAATGCTACATTTGTTAATTTTGGAAAAGACTCTGTTTTTCTTTGTATGGTTTTTGATCATGTCTGACTTCACATAGGCCTTACACCGTCTTTCAACTATTTGGAATGCACGCGGTGAAGCATACACTAACGCCAGCGCAAGAGTTTCCTTAGAAAGTATAATCCTTTTTCCGCCTTCCATGGTCCATAGCTTTCCACAATCTCGGCCATTTATGTTTTGTGATTGTTTACTCCATCTGTTCAGATATCACATCTAAGCGTGGGTATAGAAGCGTCTCAGATCTTACACCAGCTGAAATCGCCATTGAGGTATATGTCTCAGAACCTCCCTGTGTAGATTTCAGTTTGTCAGTTTTGATAAACTCTTAACTGCACAATCATTCATCACCAGGCCTTTGAGCAAGTTCAGAGCTTTGTAGAGGAGGAGGACGGTATGGCTAGACCGGGTGGCCTCTAGTTCCAGACAGTTATGTTTCCGCGCAACATGTCAATGTATTTTGTTGTATATAATTTGAGTACTAGTCTTTCGTTGATTACTTTGTCATCCAACTATAATATCATCAACCAAATTTTGCATAATATCATCAACCAATTTTGCATCTTGTATTACTTTCTTCTTCCCATGAAAGTAGTGAACATTCTATTCAACCAAAACAGTGTTTCGCATAATAAGATGTCAACTGCATTCAGCTGACAACACGAGACATGATTACAATCCAGCAAAGTGTTATATAACATTCAAGTCGGTACTCTCATCAAACGGTAGCAGCAAGAGCACACTCCACTCTACATGACTTGGGGACTAAGAGCACTGCGTCATGCCACTCGACCTTGCCCCACATCTCATCACTGTAACTGTTGCGCCTAAGGGCAATCACCGCGCACCAAATCATCTTGCTCCCATCTCCACTGGAAGGCACAAGCTGGTTCCACAAAACGGCCATCTTTCCACCGTAATCCGCCAGTCTAGCACTAAAGTTCTCCAGAGGCTTACCCTAGTGTCATACCATTCGAACTTGCCGTCATTATACTGGTAAATCACATTCTCAATCACGCAGTTAGAATACCATACACAACGCATCTTCCTTCCCACCCTTTCCCATCTACATTCCCTCGGTTCGTAAGCCAAACCATTCAAACCTGCAAAAATGTATACTTTTCCGTCAATCGCTGCGCTATTGTGTATTCTGTCACCTGACTCCGCGCCACCGCAGCTCGACACAAGCTCCCAAGTTTGGGTTTCTGGGTCGAAAACCTCCATCCAGTCTTTGCCGTACCCTGCAACATATATCTTCCCATCAAGGACATTGGCGTGTGCGTATTTCCGTTTCACCAGCATGCTTGGACCCTCGCGCCACGTGTGAGACCGGCAGTCCAGGATCGAGACGCTAGACGATGGCTCATGGTACATGTCTCCGCCAATGCTGTAGATATCCGAACCAACCGCAACTAGACCCGACGATGCGCAGGAGGAGAATGCCAAGTTGGGATTTTGGCCAAAACATACCCACCTGACTCATTCTTCTTCTGCTTCTTCTGCTTCTTCTTATTCATGTTGTCATTGGTTAGGATGCGATCAGGTTTCACCAGCAAGGGTTAGGGTCAGGATGGAACCGTAAGCACACATAGAGACAGCTCTCGGAGTGGCCTATAGAGGACCGGGTCTTGTAAAGCTCCGGCGAAGCAAGGAGAGATCCAAAGCTCTTGCTGACGAGTGAGAGACTCGGGTAGTGCAATCTCGAGACAAGGGCTAAGCAACTCACTAGCACATCATCAGGAAGCGAAACATTTGGCGTCGGCTTCTTATTCTTCTTAAGCGACGGTTGCTTCTTCGTAGTAGTAGTCGTCGTCTTCCTCTTCTTACCCGGGGGTGACGTTGGCGGAATTACTCACGCGAGTCGCCGTTAATCAACCTCTGAAACCAAGCTTTTAAGCGCGTTCACTTTACTCGCTCAGATTGCGTGTGAGAACACACTCTTAGGGCTAATTTAATTGTGGGCTCAATTTAGAAACTGTGATCGAAATCCTTTTCATTTTATCTTAATGGGCGGGCCTTAAAACTAAAAACAAAAACAGTTACCAAAATAAGCTAAACGACCAAACTCTCTTCAAGTGTGCTTCTTTGTTACAGCTCTTCTTCTTCATGACTGTGAAGAGAGTTACCAAATTGTTTTGTTTTGTGACTTGTTTACACCATCTGTTCAGATATCACATCAAAGCGTCTCGGATCTTACACCAGCTGAAATCGCCATTGGGGTATGTCTTACTACCTCCCTGTTCCTCCGATTCATGTGTGTAGATTTCTGTTTGTCAGTTTTGATAAGCTCTAACTGCACAATCATAAATCGTTCATCAGTGAGTCATTAAGAAACAGAAAACCAACTTTATGCACACGAGATTGCCAGAATTTCTTAAATCAATTTTGCATCTTCCTTACTTCTTCCTCCCATGAACGTAGTGAAACAGTGTTCCATAGGTATATAGAACAAAATAAGCTAACCATAAAAAAAAATTAAAACTTGAGCTAAAAACAAAAGACACAATTGATATTACCCACAACCAACCACTAAAGATTCATCACATTCCATTTAAGTCGGTCTCATATGCCATGCCATTTATCAAACGGTAGCAGCAAGAACAGACACGAATTCATAAGAGTCAGGGACCGTAAGCACAGCATCAAGCCACTCGACCTTCCCCCAAACCTCCTCACTGTTGCGCCTTTCAAGTGAAACCACAGCACAACAAATGGTCTTCTTCTTATATCCACTAGAAGGCAAATACTTGTCCCACAAAACCGCCATCTTCCCACCATAATCCGCCAATTTAACACAGCTGTAGCCGGCAAACTTGGGCAGTCCTTCCAAACCCTTGACATTTCTCCATACTCTCACCTTAGTGTCATACCATTTGAACACGTCGTCATAGTAATAGTAGAGCATGTTGTCAACGACAGAGTAAGAAAACCATGGCCAGCCCAAATCCATCTCCCATCCCACCCTTTCCCACCTACGATCCCTCGTTTTGTAAACCAAACCATGACAGTTTCCAAAAGTGTATAGCTTGCCATCAACCCCTGCGCTTTTATGTATTCTAGAGCCACATATCTCCGCGCCAGGGCCTGACACAAGCTCCCAAGTCTGGGTTGTTGGATCGAAAACCTCCATCCAATTGGATTCCTTGCCCTCTTCGCATCCTCCTGCTACGTATATCTTTCCATCGATCACATTGGCCGCAGGAGCATACCGCTCCACCAGCATGCTTGGAGCCTCCCGCCACGTGTTGGACCGGCAGTCCAGGATCGAGACGCTTGACATGGGCACTTTGTACATGGCTCCGCCAATGTTGTACATGTTAGAACCAACCGCAACGAGACCCGACCAGTGCGTAGGAGGAGACTGATGGTTTGGGATTGCAGCCAGAACATACCCATTTGACTTCTTCTTCTTCACCTTACTTGTGTGATTGGTTAGGGCTTGATCAGGTTTCAGGCAGAGAGTGAACCAACGAGGTTTAGGGTCAGGAGGGAAGCGTAAGCACACATAGAGACAACTCTCCGTGCGGCCTAAAGATGACCGAGTCTCATAAAGCTCCGGGGAAGCAATGAGAGATCGAAAGCTCTTGGAGACGAGTGAGAGACTCGGGTAGTACAATCTCGAGACGCGGGCTAAGCAACTCACTACCAAATCATCAGGAAGTGACGGATTTGGGGTCGATCCCGGCGTCGGCCGGAGCACCGGCGACTGCTTAACCGACGGTTTCTCCGTCGTCTTCTTCCTCTTCTTATTTGGGGACGACATTGCCGGAATTGGGAATTGCCGAGACGAAATGGCAATTGCTCAACTCAACCTCTCCGGATTCTTTCTACTTATTTAGGGATTCTACAGTTACCAGTCGTGGGGTCGATTTAGTTAACTTATCATCTATGTTAGTGGGCCTCAGAATAACAAATTTCAATTCCTGAACTCTCGCGTGAAAAATAAAAATAGTTTTGGACAAGCTATACTTTTTTTATGGTAAACTGTGATCTCTGATTAACGGTTTGTCTGAAGAAAAATTAATGTACTTGTCTATATATTAATTGAGTGGATCAAAACCAAATCACCGTAATGCTTATGCATTTATTCGTTGAATCACTCACTAGTCACTAAGAAACTTCCTTTTCTTCACAAAGAAGAACGAAACCCTGCTTTTATCCGGTTGAATCTGAAGTCCAACCTTATTTTGTTCGACAGAGAACCAAACACTCTTTTAAGTAGTAGTTCTTGTTCCTATATATGAATCTAGTAAACCCGTATATTCAAGCGAAAACAGTTTTTCAGATGCATTTTAGCAATCACGAAGCTAAC
This sequence comes from Noccaea bulbosa, assembly GCA_900406535.1. NCBI lineage: Eukaryota > Viridiplantae > Streptophyta > Magnoliopsida > Brassicales > Brassicaceae > Noccaea > Noccaea bulbosa. The sequence goes on along the minus strand of OVBJ01000223.1, from coordinate 59,738 downwards.
AGTCTCAAGAATACAAGTAGAGGTTTACAAAGGAAATATCCAGCTAAATCCATTAAATTAGATAGCCCAAGAATACATATATTCCGGAAAATCATTCACTCAATCAAACTTTGGCAGCAAGAACATGCGCCAATTCATATGATCTAGAAACTCTACACACAACATCAAACCACTCAACCTTACCACAAATCTCGTCCACGCCGTGTCTTTCAAGCGTGATTTCAGCGCACCAAATCATCTTGTTCTTAGACCCACTTGCACGCACAAAAGTGTCCCATAAAACCGCCATCTTCCCACCATACTCAGCCAAATTAACACGGCTATAACAGTGAAACTTAATCAACCGTTCTAAACCCAAAACTTTTCTCCAAACTCTTCCGTTATAGTCATACCATCTAAACTCTCGATACTTATCATGATAATAGAACAACACATTGTTTACCACGCAATAAGGAACCCATGCCCGACCCATATCCATATCCACTCCTATCAAGTCCCATCCGCCTTCTCTCGGGTTGTGAGCCACGTTACTTGCACCCCCAAACAAGTGAAACTTTCCTTCGATCCCTACGCTTTTGTAAACAAGCCTCTCGCATCTCTGAGTGCCAGGACTTGCCACAAACTCCCATTTTTGAGTCTTTGGGTCAAACACTTCTACACAACTCAACGAATCGCAATCCTCGCAGCCTCCTGCGACGTATATCTTCCCATCAAGAACACTCACGGTGGGGTAGTTCCGAGCCACACGCATCGGTGGAGCTAAGCGCCACGTGTCACTATGACAGTCCAAGAACGAGACTCTAGAGGAAGGTGCGTCGTTGATGGGCCCTCCAACTCCAATAGCGTATATATTAGAGTCAACCGCGACCACACTCGACCAATGAGCAGGAGGAGGAGGAGAATGGCTTGATGAGATTGGGACTAGTAAATGGCCACCTGAGAAATTGGTTAGTTTTCGATCCGGTACACGGCAGAGTGTGAACCACCCAAGGTTAGAGTCGGTCAGTGACCGTAAGCACAAGTAGAGACAGCTCTCTGTACGGCCGAGTGCGGATCGGGTCTGATAAAGCTCTGGTGAAGCGACGAGAGATCGGAAACTCTTGGAGACGAGAGAGAAAGTTGGGTAGTACAATCTCGAAATCCGGCTTAGGAAACTCAAAAGTATGTCGTTGGGAAGAGAAAGATTCATTGTCGGCGAAGGTATTGATGGTGCCGTCTTCTTCGTCTCTAGCGGTGACTCCTCCTCGTCATTCATGGCGACGAAAGGGTTTCTCCTACGGGAAGACCAAATCCACACGGTGTTTTCGAAGTTAGATCATCGATTCAGCGTGTTTAGTTGTCATTGAAAAACAAATATTTGATCTTCTGAACCTGTGACTTTTTCCACACAAAAAGTATATAAAAAGAAAAATGTTGGAGCAGAGTCACGCAAGACTTGTTGGATCAGTCACGGAAGACTCGATAAAACAAATATGAGTTAGTTTGACCTGGTCGTAAAAGACAGCTTTGGCCAAAGGACCATACAATTTTCCAAGTATATATATATATATTTTTTTAATACTTCATAACAGAGGATCCTCAAATACATAAACAAAGAGGTTTTTCTTTGCATAAGCAACAAATCTTCAATTTTCTGGAGTGCATGCACTAGAAAAAATACTCATCTAGTGTGTGTGTGTGTGTATTGTTTTAGTTCTTCCCACCAATGTGGAGATAACATTTCTATACAGCACCAAAAGAGGGGCTTGACTGAAACAGAGGATCTTCTAATTGTATATATGGCAACTTATGTGTTTGTTCGTAAGACATATGTTAACATATGTTGGATCCTCAACTTGACCACTCATTTGATCAACGAGAAAGCCCAAACAACGGAGCTTTTTGGTCAATCGACATCACAAAATAAGCTAATTCATCTACAAGCCAATGCATCATATGTTTAGATGAGAAACAATGCAAATTCGTGACTAGTCACATATCAACGGAGGGGAATTACATGAAGAACCTAAATATTCAAAACAAAAACGAAGTTACCGGGCAATAGTGAATGATTCTCCCATCACCTTCCAAGCCTGAGTAGTCATTTCATCAAACAGTAGCAGAAAGAACATCCGCCTCGTACAAGCTACATGACCTGTCGAGTGTAAACACAACATCGCACCACTCAATATTCCCCCACATCTCGTCTCCATCACGCCTTTCAAGCGCAATCACAGCACACCAAACCACATTTCTATCCAGACAGCCAATGGAATCCACAAAAGAGCCATCTTCCCACCAAGATCCACCATTTTACATTGACCACGGTGGCGAAAATCAGGCAACCCGTCAACACCATTCAGTTTCTTCCATAAACTTGCCTTGTAGTCATACCAAGTGAAGACTCCGTCATCCCAGTGGAACATCATGCCGTCTACCACGCCATGAGTAAAAAACACTGGAAACAGCATACCCATCATACCCTCTCCTATCAAGTTCCATGTAGCTTCCTTGGGATCGTAAACCACACGCTCATCCCCAAACAGATAGAACTTTCCTCCGATTCCTAAGCTTTGGACTTTATCTTCGCTGCGTGTCTCGGTGCCAGGGTTGGTCACATTTCCCCAAGTTTGGGTCTTTGGATCAAACACTTGGATCCAGCTGGAGGAATTGACGTCTTTGCAGCCTCCTGCTGCTGGGGATCTCCGCTTCACTCGCCTTCTCGGAGCCTTGCGCCACGTGTGAGACCGACAATCAAGGACCGAGACTCTAGAAGAAGAGGCCATGTACCCGCCGATTTTGTATATCTCAGAACCAACGGCGACGATGCTCTTCGATTCCGCAGGTGGGAAGTTGGGATGAAAAGATTGCCACTTGAGTTGTCGGTTATGGTTCGACTAGGTTTCCGGCAGAGAGTGAACCAATACGTGTCAGGGACACGAGGGTAGCGCAAGCACAGGTAGAGACAGCTCTCGGTGAGGCCTAAGCGTGATCTGGTCTTGTAAAGCTCCGGCGAAGCAACACGAAACAATGGCAACTGCACTCGGCTAAAAACATGAAACAACCATTCATCAATAGTCATATACTAAAAGAGAAAGAAAACAAACAAACAAAAACAATAACGCAAGTATTCAAAACAACACGAAAATACCTGGCAACCAACGAATGTGTCATTTCATCAAACAGAAACAGACAGAACATCGAACGAGGAACAAGACACGTGGGTGCTAAGCACAAAGTCAAACCACTCAAACTTACCCCAAAACTCATCTCCATCGCGCCTTTCAAGCGTAATCTCAGCACACCAAATCCTAGTATGCGGAGGCCTCTTCCTAGACAAACACTCGGACCAAAAAAAATGCTATCTTTCCACCAAAATCAACCATTTTACAGCCCTCCCGGTCGCGAAAATCAGGCAATCCTTCAAGACCTTTCAATTCCTTCCATGAACTAACCTTACGGTCATACCATTGGAACACTTTTTTTTATCCCAATAGAACAAGACATCATCTACAACACAATGACTAGACTTTACTCCCCAAGACATACTGTATCGTCCCTCTCTTTTAACTAATTCGTACCACCTACCTTCCTCGTTTTCCTTCAAGTATCAAGCTGTTAACTACAAAGGGCTTACTCCTAAACTCATCTGACCATTCGAAAATACAAGGGTTCCTCACATATCCCCAAGTTTGGGTCTTTATATCCACTGGAGGAAGCGATGTGTTCGTCTTCGAGACCACCTGCTACATATATCTTCCCATCAAGTAAGCTTGCAGCGGAGGAGTAGTTCCGTTCCATTTGCATGCTTGGAGCCTCGCGCCACGTGTGAGAGCGACAATCAAGAACAGAGACCCTAGAAGACTGTAGATATTAGATCCAAACGACTACGAGACTCGACGATTGCGCGTAGGCATATACGGAATCGGGTCCATAAGATAGCCACTTGACTTTCTGGTTACGGTTCGATTAGGTCGACGGCAGAGAGTGAACCAATATGTTTTAGGGTCATAACGAAAGTGTAAGCGAAGGTAGAGACACTTCTCGGTACGGTTAAGGCGCGAGCGGGTCTCCTGAAGCTCCGATGAAGCAATGGTGGATCGGAAGTTTTTGGATACGAGGGAGAGAGTTGGATAGTGCAATCTTGAGACGCGAGCTAAGCAGTTCAGAAGCAAATCGTAAGGAAGTGAATCAATCGGTATCGACGTCGGTTCGGTCACCGGCCGGCGATGGCTTCTTCTTCTTTTTGTTACGCGGTGGATCTGGCTTTGGACGACATTAGTAGGTTAGAAGTTTCTGAGACAAACTCCCTTGGAGTTTCAGGAAGTAACTTTTTAGTGGTGTTTCTATAAAAGAAAAATCCGGAGATCTCGGAAACGCGAGTTTTACGCTTGCGCGTGAAGAAAAGTAACCACCAACTTGGCCCATGGGCCAAAAGTTAGCATGGCCTTTTAGTTGAATCAAGATATTGCCAAAAAATCAAACACCATAACATAAAATCAAAGGCGCCAGTATTGAAGAGGACGACATGCAATGTTTGTTAATTCTTTCGTTAGAAAACTCTCTTTTTTTTGGTCTTGGCCTTTTTATACTTCAGCTTATTCTCAACAACAGGAATATATTAATAGTCAAAGATATCATCTTCAACAAACACGTATATTAATCTAATAATCAATATTTTTCTTAGGCTAACTTCCAATTTCACGACGTACCCACCTAACCTAATTAGTGCATGTTCTCTACGTATAAAAACATGACTTTGCAAAATACAAATTGATCAAACTTAAGAGTTTAGACCAACATAACAAAAACATACAAAATGTCTGTGATTCGGTTAATAACTTTGATTCTCCTCTTGCTCTCTGCATCATCAAACACACAGTCTTCCCTGGATTATCATTCGATTACGAGAGTCTCTCAATACAAGTAAGTTTATAAAGATGAGAATCTTGTTTCGTCTCCCGATTCGGTTTTCTATATCTTACAAATTGCTAGTATTTAAAGTTAGTTTTGCTGGGAAAGAAATAGGAGAAAGGGTTTGGGATCAAAAGGTCCTCATCAAGCTCAAGGGTAAAGTAAAGCCCAGTAAGTCACTGCCTGCGGGTCAAAGAAGACGAAGTCAATGGAGTTGTTCACAAGATTCTAATTCGACTCAATTGGAATATTGTAATGTTATCAGTGAGGCATTGTTCCAATAACTAGCTTCATATATTGAAAAATATGAGCAGTATAATTCATACATCTCATATGTGTAATTAACTCTTTTCACAAATTCGAGTAAATTTATCTTGAATTATATATGTAATTGAGTATCGGTTTTCTATTGAGGAGAAAATTATAATTATATCTTCTCACGGATGTAAAGAGAATTCATAAATTATAAAAAACGCGCGTGTGTAAGTTTTCATAATCTTTCGATGTATAGCATTAAATCGTTAATCTTGAGACCATCAATTGTCTTGTCGCTAGGATTAAGTACATCGTTTTGGTGAGCCTGGTCTATTTGGTGGTCTTCTTCCTGGTCCAATCCGTGAACAACTGGGATCTGCTCCAATCTTGATCTCTCTGATCACCTTCAGATCCCAACTCCCTTCACCTAATTCTTTTCCAGCAAAGAGAACAACAGTGAACTAATCAATTTTGAATAGTTTCCCATTTACAAAAGAAACCCTATTTATCGGACTGGAATACACAAAATTTATCGGAAGTAATTTATTTTTACCTGACTTAGGAGATTGGAATTTGACTCTGGCCAATGTTGTCTTGGATAATCCAGAGAGCAAGAGAAAAGCAAGAGTTAATATGCAAACGTTGTACATTTTGTTCGTTGGTTAGTAGTATGAACTTCAAAAATGCAAGTTGGTGCATATATAGAGAGAATTGAACTCAAGTTACGCGGTGTTTCTTTCAATATTTTTAGAAGCAAAGTCAGATCACGCGGATTGGTGCGATAGACCTACGATTTTACACTAAACATGTCTTTTTATTTTCATTTTTGTTGAAAATGCGTATTTGACTCTTGAAAATGTATAATGTCTACTCTAAATTGGTCCAACATAATTCTAGTCATTTTAAGGTGAGCTTATTTTAATAGCAAAATCATTTCTAATTAAATGAAAAAAAAATCCAGAATGTGAAAATTAAGAAGAGTTTTAATAGGCTTTTTATCTTTGTGAGTGGAGGAACCAACAATTTGCTTTATTGATAGAATTTTTTTTCATATAATTACATGTTCATTTTGTCTTATCATCAATAAAGAATGTTTAAAATTGGAATCTATGAAACTATATATTCATTAACAAGCATGTGATACAAAACAATAATCAAGAACATAAAAGCAAACGAAAATGAATTGAAAGCCAACAAACTTGGTACATGAATCATGATGTATTTCTTAAGAGGCTATGCATATTTCTGAACCAAAGAAAGCAAAAACAGTAATACCAGACTTGGCTAAATTATTAAGAGAAGCACTTCATGGTTTTTAATAAACTCGTTATATATCAAAAATGTGAACCACGATTCTCTCACGATCGGAAATCACACATTTAAACAAAAGCAGTGCCCGCTTAATTAAAGAGTTTAGAGATTGTGAAACATCACAAATGACTAGAGCAAGGCCTCTGAGTTATCTTTTTTACAAGACACAAATTATCCGTTATCTATCTGCTGTCGGCAACTTTGAAGAATTTTCAACAGACTCCGTCCGTCAGATACTGATAAATACAGAGATGGCGATGAATGATGATAAAGATGAAGATGAAATGAATAGCAATGGTCAAAAAGTCATTCAATGGCTTTTATATATATATTATATATACCGTTTCTTTCTCATCCCTCCCTTCCGCTGCCTCATCATCAATGAAATCCCATCCTTAAATAGAAAGAAAAAAAAGTATTATACCTGCTACGAATGACACAGGCATTGTGGCTGCAAGAATGAATGTATTTAGTGTCAGGTCTCATATATTCTCTCCGAATTTTTTCCGTCATTTAATTTCTACAAATCACAGATGACAAATCACACATTCTCGGTTGACCGTCTTTTAGCCGAGAATTTGGACTAATCTTCAAAAATGACAGAAACTACATTATATAATATATTTAGTCAAGTGATGATGTGTCATTCATATTTTCAGCCAGTTCATCCAAATTTACTATCATTTCCAGCTATAAGAAAACAAAAGTTTGGCGACGACTTTTTCTTCGTCAAAGAAAAAAAAAGTCCGGAAAACAGCTCTATAAATAAACACATGCTTTCAGTAATTAAAAATATGCATATCATTTTCGTCGTCTCGATCAGAGACTGATTACCTGTAAAATAAGATAATGTATCACCGTTTGGTTTGGTTATCTACTTTTATTATTCTATTGTACTGCATTGGATCATCAACCGCAACTTACGCTCGGACACCACACAAGTCCTCCATGACAAGTAAGTTTCTAATTTATTCATCTCCACCGTTTGGTTTTGTTATTTACTTTAACTATTCTATTGTGCATTGGATCATCAACCACAGCTTTCGCTCGGAGACCACACAAGTCCTCCATGACAAGTAAGTTTCTAATTTATTTTCAAACCAAATTTTATTTATTTTCATTTAATTATGCCTTGTAGATTCATGAATTTCATTTTTAGTAGGGTGGTGTGGTGTATGTTCCTTGTAATATAAATTTGATTTTAGTTTTCTCATCCCCTTTGAACTGAACACTTGCATATATTCAAATTTACATAATTTTGTATTTACCGTATGGGAAGAAAACGGAGAAAGAGTTTGGGATCAAAGGATGACCGAAGAGATCAAGATTGACGTAGGACGCAGTACTTCAATACCAGCACGTCAAAAAGATAAACCAAGTCCAGGTGGCAAGAAGTAGCGACAATTAATTCGTCTGAAACTTATTGTTAATAAGACAAAATGAATATGTAGTTTCATAGATTCCAATTGGCTAAACGAATATTTACGCATTGTTTACCTACGTACGTAATCTAAAAACCATGGGGTTTTTTAACGTTGTGGTAACACTTTATTAATCTTTTATATCAAAAAACTAAATAAAACGTTGTGTAATAAAGGTTATTTTCTTTTGTAAATACAAACAAAATGAAGATCTATTGTATAACAAACCGTGTGGTCTCGACCTTTTTAGTTTCTAATAAGTTAAAAAATACGACTAGAATAATTATATAGAAGAAAGAGAAATATATTGTTATCCTAAAATCATATATATAAAAATCAACCACCGTCTCCGGCCTTTACATGCACGTTAAATTGGTTTAACCCATAATAAATTATTAATCAAACTCTTACAAAGAAAAAACTAAGCTCGGGTCCATTATTGCCTTCAGGACTCAGCATATAAAAAGTCTCTGAATCTTTAGACCCAATAACTCTCTCAAAGTAAGCTCTCATATACGCCATTTCGCCGTCGGGTCCTTCTAACTCCGAGTTTCCGGGCAAAACTCCGGCGCCCATAGACACGGGACGTAACAATTCCATCACGTTTAGATCTTCTTCGTTCGCTTCACGTTTCACACCGTAACCCGTTTTCTCTCCTTTACAATACATTGTCCACAACGGTTCCTCCAAAATATCTGTCTTCTTTTCTACTTTGTTGTTATGATTATGAATATTATCCGCTCGAGGCTGTTTCTCAGTCTCGAGAGCGATTCTCACCATTCCCGTACTAAGCTCTTTTTGAAGCATTGTGGTTTGCATGGCGAGCTCTACGACTAAAGAAGGTAGACATTTGGGGTTTTCTTGAATCGAGAGACTTACTCGACCTTTACGGTAACCGAATAACGTTCCCGTGATTCTTGACGTGTTGTGATGTGGATCTGGTAACCCTAAACCGGGATGGATAACCGGGATTTTGCATGCTACGGCTGGTGTTGTGAAGATCGGGAAAGAGCGAAATACGGTGCGTAAGACTCGAAAAACGTTTGATCTGTTCTTCTTCTTTTTAGAAGGTGGTGGCTCGAGGAGAACATGCTGACGTGGCGGGGTGGTCGTAGTCGCCGGAGAAGATGGAGACAAAGGAGGATTTGAGGAGGAGGAGGAAGAGGAACTAGCCATTGGATTTGATGATTCTGCTACCATTAATAGACGACGACCGTACGGCGAAGAAAGAAGGAGAAAAGACTTCTTCCTTCGACGACCGACGACGACTAATTAACCAACAACGTATCTTTGTAGGAATGTTGGTCCTTTTATTTTTATTTGAGCTCTCTTCCTCCCCTTTTGGAAGATTTTTTTTCCTCCTATCAATCCTTATCCTTGAAGTTTATTTCTTTCTTTTCTAAATTTCGTTTTGTTGATTTCTTTTTTAAGAAAAGTTATATTGGGGAATGGTGTTGATGATAAGGTAAATCAAAGCTATCGCAAAAAAAACAAAAAAATCCAATAAATAAATTGTGTATGTTACGTTCGTTTTTCATGTTTTAGAGCTTCGTTATAGTTTTTAAAAATGGTTGATAATCGTATTGTTTGCATAATGGTTGCAAATCACCGATAAATTGGTCTAATGTAGAGAATAGTACATCAGGATCCGTGGCGCAATGGTAGCGCGTCTGACTCCAGATCAGAAGGTTGCGTGTTCGATTCACGTCGGGTTCAAAAATCCCGAAAATTTGATCCTTACCTTTTTCTTAATTTTTTGCTGTATTTACAAAAACATGCCATTGTTTTTTGATATTTCGGAATACGCCTCACAGTTTTTTATGGAACTGTAAAAACCTTATCCACATTGAATAGAGGATTAAGGGGAAAATTTCATCGTCGTCCTATCTCTCACTACCAGAAAATGACCATAGACTACTTGTTGACGTCGCCTTCGTCGCTGAGATTCTCCGATTACATCTCTCCGTTTTCGCAGGGGTCAGAACAGAAAAGGATTCGCTTCTCACCGAAACCCAGCGGCGCGATGAGGACAACGACAAGGATAACCTGCGGTCAGATTTCTTCAAGGAGGAAACTTGCTGAGAGAGAGAGCGCGGAGAGAGAGAATAGAGTGCTCGTACGGAGTTTGATGTCGAGGATCAGTGACAGAGAGCCATTGGTGAAGACGCTTGATAAGTACGTGAAGGTCGTAAGATGTGAGCATTGTTTTCTACTCTTCGAAGAGCTTGGGAAGAGTGATAAGTGGCTCCAATGCCTCGAGGTTTTCGCTTCTTCTCCACTTCAATTTTTTCGAATTTAAATTCTGGGTATCCTTAATTTTGGAGTTTCAGCTTCAGTGTTTTCAAAAAGTTTGGATTTTTCAAAATCTGTATAGCTTAATGATAGGTTCATAGTTAGTGTTTGTGGGTTATTCCTGAAACAACACCTGAGGTTTTACTTCTTCCTCGCTTCAATGGTAGATTCATAAAGCTATGTTTTTATCCAATGATGAAAGGTTCTGTGAGGAAATGTGTTGGTGCATTCACAAGAGCAAAGCAACCATTGTGTTTTATTCCCCAGCTTACTGTGATTCGTCTCTAGGTGTTCAGGTGGATGCAGAAACAGCGGTGGTACATCGCAGATAATGGAGTGTACTCGAAATTGATATCCGTGATGGGGAAAAAGGGTCAAACCCGGATGGCTATGTGGCTGTTTTCCGAGATGAAAAACAGCGGTTGTCGTCCCGATGCTTCTGTTTACAACGCCCTTATAACGGCTCATCTCCACACTCGAGACAAGGCAAAAGCTTTGGAGAAAGCCCGTGGATATTTCGAAAAAATGAAAGGCATGGAACGGTGTCAACCCAATGTTGTGACTTATAATATCCTGTTGAGAGCTTTTGCTCAGTCAGGTAAAGTAGACCAAGTTAATGCTCTGTTCAAAGACTTGGATATAGGCGCAGTTTCTCCGGACGTCTACACTTTCAACGGTGTGATGGATGCGTATGGGAAAAACGGGATGATCAAAGAGATGGAATCTGTGCTTACTCGTATGAGGAGTAACGAGTGTAAACCAGATATCATCACGTTTAATTTGCTTATCGACGCGTATGGTAAGAAGCAAGAGTTTGAGAAGATGGAGCAGACTTTCAAGAGTTTGATGCGATCGAAGGAGAAGCCGACTCTGCCTACTTTCAATTCAATGATTATAAACTACGGGAAAGCTCGTTTGAGAGACAAGGCCGAATGGGTTTTCAAGAAGATGAATGATATAAACTACACGCCAAGTTTTATCACATATGAGTGCATGATCATGATGTATGGTTACTGTGGCTCTGTTTCCAGAGCAAGGGAAGTATTTGAGGAGGTTGTTGAATCGGAAAGGGCGTTGAAGGGGTCAACACTCAATGCCATGCTTGATGTTTATTGTCTTAATGGTCTTCACATGGAAGCAGATAAGCTATTCCATAACGCAAGTGCTTTTCGGGTTCAGCCAAATGCATCAACGTATAAGCTTCTATATAAGGCATATACTAAGGCAGATATGAAGGAGCATGTGCAGATGCTGATAAAGAAAATGGAGAAAGATGGAATTGTACCTAACAAGAGATTCTTCTTGGAAGCCCTTGAAGTTTTCGGGTCAAGACTACCTGGTTCGGATTCAGAAAACAGGAAATCAACTGGTTCTGGCTGGTCACAAGACAGTACTGAGGGCTTGGTGGAAAGCAATTGACTGAGTTTCAAGATAAAGATATGAAACTGAACAAATCTTTTGGTGGATGTGAAACTGCATATGCTCCAACAAGTTATCCAGTCATTCCCTTGAATCGTGGTTAGTTTATCATTTTCTTTGATACCCATCTGGAACTAAGACTTTAGCTTCTTTTAGAGATGTTGACTGCACTATCACAACTTGAGTTCCAGTTTCTGTTGATTGTTTGCATGCTTTAGACTAATCAACATTTTATTTATATGATTTCAGTACAAGCATGTTTGGAACATGATTTTTTCAGACTTGTTCGAGACTGGAGAGGAAAACCGCAGAAAGAACTATTTGGACAAGTTGAGAGGACTTGTTAAAGTAGGGATCAAGGAAGCTTAGTCAAGATTAGCAATAGCCACACTATTTTGGGAAGATCAAAGTGTAGAAAGAACTAGTTTCCTCAGATCAAGATAATGAAATGGGAAGATCGAAGTGAAGACAGAACCATTCACTATACTCATGTAATCAATTGGTAAATTGTAATCAAAAGGTTTCTTATATAACAAGCAAAGCTTTATTGTTGTGTGTTCTTTCAGACATTTATATTACCATAGCATGCAGGAAGAAGATCAGACTAAACAAAGATATCTCTTGTTTGGAAATTTGAATAGACTAGATACGTACACCATCACAATGCTGCAAACATCAGCTTATACAATCTGAGAATCTGCAAGTGTCTGAACCTTTGAAGATCTTGAATCGTTTTACTCTGCAAAATCAATTGTATTCCAGATAAGAACAATTATTCTGGTTATATATCATAGGAGGGAGCAAGCGCTGAGAAATAGTGTGATCTAGTAGCATACCCTTTATAGCTTCCATGTTTTGATCTTCGTTAAAGACCCCCAAAGGAGAGCCATGCACAGAGAGCATCATCTCTCCAGGTTTTGGTAGCCTCCGAGTCTTTGGTGTCATTCCAAAAGAGAGTCTTTGCCCATTAACCTGCAACGTTACAAGTATCATTGAGTCTCTGCTTGTATGTGCAAAATATATCATTGGAACAAACATTCCTCATTCTGCAACAGAGAATGTAAATGACAAGTCCCGAAACAATAAACTGATTCCTTTCTCTCTGGATCAGAGTACAAACAGAATAATCCAGGAAAAAAATCACTTCAACGAACAAAACAAAGAACCCCCAGGCTCTCTTAATTCTTAAACCTCAAATACTTTTCATTTTCTTTCCGAGATACTACAGTAAAACAGTGATCTGGATATCAGTGCTAGACCTAGTATGGTGCTTTTTCAAGGTCAAATTTATTCAAACCTACAGATCTGATTACAGTTTAAGTTAACAGAGTAGACTTACTTGATAGGCACAAGATAATTGCAACAAGACAGAAACAGGGAACACAATCAGGAATACATACCCCAGGAGTCTGAAAAGCTTCATGGCCTGCAAGCATTTGGCTCTCAGATGTCCCCTGTAAGACCTAGAAACCATGGAAAAATAGCAAGCTAAAGTTTTATACCAACTTTTATGAAGTAATTTTGCATAATTTTGGAAGGTACAAGGTTGAACAAAATATTTCTTAGAGCATATGACAAAATCACTAGATTTTCTACAAAAGTTGATTCCACAAGTGGACTCAAATCTTGTGCTACAGTCCCTATTTCTACGAGGCAGAAGCATATGTCAAATTCCATGAAACCACCAGAAAATGGAGGAAGACGAGAAATATAAACTTACAAGATTCTCGAGGTGTGGGTTATCAGTTCCTAACATGCTTGCTCTCACTACCACCAAAGACAAAAAGAAAAGTAAAATCAAAGTCTAGCACCAAAATTAAAAAGATCAATCTCAAATCCTTTTATCCTAAAAGGACCCAATCAAGTATTTTTCCCCTACCGTTGTCAGGTAAATCGTAGCCACCAAGAGACGGCCTACTGTATAAATCTGGAAAACCCATCGACAAGCGCTTTAGAATGGAATAATTCAAGTCAACCCCATTTGCATTGCCCATGAACGAATCACCATTTTCGTCAGTCCACTTCAACTCAATCTCCCCACTTTCTTCGTTTCTGAGTAGAGATAAATTGGGAAGGTTCTCTTTGAAGAACTGCAACACAGGAGTCTGCATCTGTTCCTCACCAAAGTATGACTCGAGTAGGCTCAGTGCAGTTAAAGTGTGCTCAATCTCAACATCACGGATTGCTCTAATAGCAGCTTTCTGTCTTTCAACTACACAAAATGTTCCCGAAAAGATAAGATAAAAACATCAATATCAGATCCAATTTCATAAAAATCCTAAATTCCAATTCAGTGCTCGCTCTTATTCGAAAAAAAAACACAAGGAGACGCATCATTTGGGAATTTAAATTAGCCAAAGACGATATAACTGAGAACAGTAATCGAAGACAAAAGACGAATTTGCCGATTCCGATTCCAATAACGAACAGTAGAGAGAAATTCAATTCAACATGCGCACAATTTGTAATTGGGTATTGGAACAATTGATACCTTCTTCTTCCTCTTTCTTCTCTTCTCCTTGAATTCTTTTGTCGCTCTCGTCGTCGTTCTTCTGTTCTTCAGTGCGTTTGACAGACTTCTTTGCTTTTCGCTTCGGCATTATCGGATCCTTCCAAACAACTATGGCCTCAATTCGAAGAGCAAGACGGAATTATCTGATCATTCAATTGAAATCAGAACAAATGGAATTCGAGATTGAGCTCGAAACCCTAGAACACGAGGAAGTAAACAAAAACCCCCAAAATCAAAAGCATTTGAAGTTGAATAGAGATTAGCTGGGCGGGAGAATTAGGCGTAAACAGATCTCGGCAGCCACTCTTATACGAAATTACGGATCTACCCTCTGTTGGAACAAGGCCCAAGGGCCCACCAAAATCATAATAGTATCAAATAAAGGCCGAATTATGATATTCATCTTTTATGTCCACAGATGCCCACATGTTTCAAAATAGTTATATTCCTAGACCTCTGATATTTTCTATTAAAAAAACAAAAAAAAAACTGTGTGGTAAAGATTGAAGAAGATATGAAGTCAGAATTTGAAGGTAATAATAAAGGTTTTCTTTTTTTCTCAACGGTCCACACGAGGAGGGACAAGCATGATGATTGATGAAGACGAGCACTTGTTTTTATGACCAATTAGCATATCTGTATTTTTAAAAGTCTGGCACGACCCGTAGCACTCTATCACGGGTTTACTTCGAATATAAATGATTAAGTCATTTCTTAGTTATTGAATAAAATTGTAATCAAATTAGTCAAATGATTGACTTGAATTCATATCTTAATGTACAAAATATTTTTGTATGATTTCTGGTTGATAGTGATAGAGAATTGTATTAATATATATAGCCGCACCACTTATAGCCATGTGGAGTGTTGGACCAACTTTCTTTTATTGCATTGTTGAATAATATTCTCCCTGTATAATTAAAGACTTTACGTCATAGGTTTATCTACAACTCTAACTAGACCTTTTTAACCATAGACTTATATAAATATATATTCGTCTACACAAATCTCTTCACGCCAAGGACGAGACCTTCTGAGAAAGAGACGTATACGTCCCCGTGAACTGTAAGTTATTTTGTTTTTCCTAATTCCATAAAAGTAAATCGTCAATACAACGACAATCTAGTTATTAGTTGGTTTATTTGTCTAGCCATTTGGTTTTCTCACCTAAGATTTTGACTGTTTGCTATAACAAGCTTCTTGGATAATGGAGATATAGTACTGTTAAAAGCTTCTTCAGCATTTTAACCCAGTGAGAATTTTCAGACTGGCCCCTAGTTTTTTAATTTCCACTCATATTTCAGGCTTTGACACAAAACACAAGAAATAAANTCTCTTTTTTTTTTTTTTTTTTTTTTGGGAATCATCTAATGATTCTAATCCAAATTTTGAGCCTTTTTCTGTGTGTGGTCAAGACAGTACAACAAAGACTTTTGTAGGTTTGAGCTTTTGCGTGAACGCGTGAGACTGTTTTAAAAGTTTTCAATATTTGACAAATCTATTTTGAGTTTCGAGGAAAGTTCGAGAATTCGTCAAATATATTGTTAAACGAATCTGTCATCAGTTAAATATATTGTTAAATGGTAAAAGTCATCTGTTGGTTTATACTCTGAGATTAATCTTGGTCTGATTCTCCATCAATCACAGCAATGTCGTTGGTTCGAACAGCGACGATCGCTCTTATTCTAATCGCGTTTCTGCAAAACGCTGCGGCTCAAAAAAGACAGCAAAGCATTGTTAAGTATCACGGTGCGGTTGCGACTGATGATGGAAGGTGTTCTGAAATTGGGATGAGTGCTCTTCGTCGAGGAGGAAACGCGATTGATGCGTCGGTAGCTGCTGCTCTCTGTTTGGGAGTTGTGAGTCCAGCTTCTAGCGGTATAGGCGGTGGAGCGTTTACCTTGGTTCAAATAGCTGGTGGGAAAGCGTTAGCTTATGATTCTAGAGAAACCGCTCCTCTCCGCTCCACTGAGGTAACGCGTTTTCGTAATGTGTTTCTTTTAAAATATGCGTTTTATAATATGTTGTCATGTTAGCGTTTTTTTTTCCGGTAAAGCTATGTTTTTGCTCTTGACGTGAAATAATATCCGGATAATAGTGCTTCTGACTGTGCTCTCTTAAAAAACTTTTTTCAATGCTATCTTTAGCTCAGATAGCACTATCAACATATTTCCACTTAGATTAGCGTTTTGAACGCAATTTTGAGATCAAATAGCTTTCCTTAAAGTTTTGTTTTCCTTTTAAATATTTAAGTGTTTTCAATGCGTTTTTGAGCTTAAATAGCTTTTCTTAGCATTTCTTCATGTTAGACGAACATTTTCAATGCTATCTTTTGCTTAAACAGCGTTTCCTTGACGTTTTTAAATCAATGACATTTGTTTTTCTCGATGAAGAATATGTATAATGGTAATGCTGATCTAAAGAAGAAAGGAGCCTTATCAGTAGGCGTCCCCGGGGAAGTCGCAGGTCTATTCACCGCTTGGAAACAGCATGGAAAGCTACCATGGAAGCAATTAGTGTATCCCGCAGAGAAACTCGCAGCTCAAGGATTCAGGATTTCAAAGTATCTCTATATGCAGATGAACACGACTAGAGGCGATATCTTAGCAGACAAAGGTCTCTCTAAGC
This sequence comes from Noccaea bulbosa, assembly GCA_900406535.1. NCBI lineage: Eukaryota > Viridiplantae > Streptophyta > Magnoliopsida > Brassicales > Brassicaceae > Noccaea > Noccaea bulbosa. Next base: position 43,007 of record OVBJ01000223.1, on the reverse strand, counting down.
TGTTTGTTTCAAATGGAGAGCTCAAGAAACCAGGGACGATTATCCGTAACCCTAAATTGGCTTTAACCTTGAGGCAAATCGCCAAGTATGGTCCAAAAGCTTTTTACAACGGCACAGTAGGGGTAAAACTTGCCAGAGATATTCTTAAATCCGGAGGGATAATAACTTTGAAAGATCTGCAAAGTTACAGAGTTAAGGTTAAAGAACCTTTATCCGCAGACATTCTCGGATACAAACTACTCGGTATGCCTCCTCCTTCATCCGGTGGTGCTGCAATGATGCTTGTAAGTTCCCTTTTTGTGTGAAAATTTCACTTTTTTTTCTAACCTAGGTTTAATTAAGGTTTTTACGGAGTTGCTTGCGTTGCAGGTTTTGAACATTCTTTCCCAATATGGGATTCCATCAGGTGTTTCGGGCTCTCTCGGCGTTCATCGGCTAATCGAGGCTCTAAAACACGCTTTTGCAGTTAGAATGAACCTTGGGGATTCTGATTTCGTCAATGTTACTAAGGTTGTCTCGGATATGTTGTCTCCAAAGTTTGCACAAGACTTGAAGAAAAAGATAAACGACGAGAAAACCTTTGATACAAAATATTACGGCGGCAGGTAGTTTTTGAACTGTTAAAACGTACAGATTTTCTTCTTAGATTCTTGATTTATCGATCTTTCTTTCTGTAATGCGTAGGTGGAATCAGATCGACGATCATGGGACAAGCCATTTGTCGATCATAGATAGCGAGAGGAATGCTGTTTCGATGACTAGTACGATAAATGGTTACTTTGGGGCAGTGATGCTATCTCCGAGCACCGGAATTGTTCTGAACAACGAAATGGACGATTTCTCGATCCCGATGAAATCCAACGGCGACCTAAATGTGCCGCCACCGGCACCTGCTAACTTCATCCGTCCCGGGAAACGACCTCTGTCCTCAATGTCACCCACCATCGTACTCAAGGTTAGATAAAACCTTATTGCTTGTGATACACGAAAATCTTAATTAGAGCTCCAAAAGACGTTTAACTTTTTTTTGCTGGTATTCGCAGGACGGTAAAGTGAAAGCCTCATTGGGTGCGAGCGGAGGAGCGAACATCATCGCTGGGACTACAGAAGTTTATTTGAATCATTTTTTCCTCAACATGGATCCACTTTCTTCCGTCTTGGCTCCAAGAATCTACCATCAGGTTTTTGCGTCTTTTATTTTTCTACCCAAAATAGAAACTTTCTTGTTCTCTACTCATAGCTAAAAAAGGTTTTTTTTTTAAAAAAAAAAAATTCTTTTTCAGCTGATACCAAACAGAGTTACGTACGAAAATTGGACGACAGTGTTTAGTGATCATTTCGAGATCCCTAAAGAGACAAGAGATGTGTTGGAGAAGAAAGGTCATGTCCTAACGCCGATCGCCGGTGGAACGATTGCTCAGTTCATAGTTCAAGAATCCGGTGGAAATTCCGGCGGAAGGAATGAGCTTGTGGCGGTAAGTGATCCAAGAAAAGGAGGGTTCCCTTCAGGATACTGAGATCTGATTTGAATTTTTTTTCCACGGATTATTGCATCGAACTTGTGATGAGGATTGACCTTTTATTTTTATTTTTTCTTTGATAATACTGGTCCATATTCTAATAAAAATTCTTAATTGAACATATTTGGCTTCATATTTATTTCTTCAATAGTATGGACTATGGATTGGAGGATATCGGAATTAAATTACTAACCTTATGATACATGTTTAAATCTCTATGTATGGTAAACTTGTAGTTGTTGTAAAATATTGGCAAACTTTTTGTTTTTGGTCGTATTTTATTAATATAACTATATTCAACTAAAAAAAACCAATTACGAAACTTATAGATTATAAAAGTCATACTCGCTCTGTCCTAAAATATAAGCTGTTTTTTTTTTAACAACGAATATAAACTGTTTTGGCATAATGTAAATGCAATTATCTGGATGTATCTGGATGTGTTTTGAACGTGAGTAATATAATATAGTATTTTCTCTACTTAAAAGCATAGACATTTCTTGGTGTAGAATATGTATGGAGGCAATGCTGCTCTAAAAAAGAAAGGAGCCTTATCAGTAGGCGTTCCCGGGGAAGTCGCAGGTCTTTTCACGGCTTGGACGAATCACGGAAAGCTACCATGGAAGCAATTACTGTATCCTGCAGAGAAACTCGCAGCTGGAGGTTTCAAAATTTCAAAGTATCTCTACATGCAGATGAACACGACTAGGGGCGATATCTTGGCAGATAAAGGTCTCTCTCTAAGCTATTTGTTTCAGATGGAGAGCTCAAGAAACCAGGGACGATTATCCGTAACCCTAAATTGGCTTTAACCCTTAATTTTCTTTTTCTTTTTTCTATTGTTTACTGCATCGAACTTCCGATGAATATTAAACTCTTTTTTTCTACCATAAAATTGATCTAGAGGATTTTTGTTGTAGGACCGAAGTGAACCGAATTCCATAGTAGAATCAACTCAAACGTTAATTTCATGTTCAGTTTTATGAATTAATGTATCTTGTTTTATATATATGGGTCTGAAATGAAAAACATTGGCAAAAACTGGAGTCCTACATATTTCATACCATAAAAAAAAAAATTATATTGACTAATAATTTAATGTTCTGAGATTACATTTCCTTATAAATTAATGAAGAGGCTCTTTCACCCCGGATTGAAGAACATTAAAAACATTGGCAAAAAATTGGAAAATTTGAAAGACTTTCAACTTTGGAAAATAAGTTTGTATTCCTCATAATTTATCTACCGACCAAAATAATTAGATCTCACATGAGACTTATATAACCATAGACTCTTGCTAACTTCTTCGTCAGAACAATCTCTTATCGCCAAGGACGTAAGAAGAGGAGACCTTCTTGAGAAAGAGACATGCACATGAACGGTATGTTCTTTTGTGTTTTGTGTTTTTCTTTTGTGATAGTTGGTTGGTTTATTTGTCGAGTCATTTGATTTTCTTACATGGAAACTACTGTTTGTAGCCAGATTAACCATAAGTGGGTAATGGAGATGTTCTTATTCAATTAATTGTGAAAAGCTTCTTCAATTTTAATTTATTAAATTATATGCATGTATATATAAGTCGGAACTCGGACTTACTAAATTTAAATTTCAACAAGTGTCGATATTTTTTCCAAATTAATTTGACTCTCCATCGATCTTAGGAATGTCACTGGTACGGACGGCGATGATCGGTCTTTTACTAATCGCGTTTCTTCAAAGCGCCGCGGCTCAGCAAAGTAAAGTTGCGTATCATGGGGCGGTTGCAACGGACGATGGAAGGTGTTCTAAAATCGGGATGGAAGTTCTTCGTCAAGGAGGAAACGCGATTGATGCGTCGGTCGCTGCTGCTCTGTGTTTGGGCATTGTGAGTCCAGCATCTAGCGGTATAGGCGGTGGAGCTTTTATAGTTGTTAAGAGAGCTAATGGGAAGGAAATAGTTTATGACTCCAGAGAAACCGCTCCTCTCCGCGCCACAGAGGTACACGTAACATGTTTTGAATTATGCGTTTTGAAATATATGTTTTCCCTAAACGTTTTGCAATCATATACAACAATCTTTGTTCTCTCTCTGTGTATCAAATAGAGCTTTTGCATCTTCATTAAATATTTTAAACGTGATCATGAACTTAAATAGCATTAGTAACATTTATTCATTTATTCATTTCTAATAGCGTTTTTCCTAACATCTTTTTGAATTATAGATGGTTCTTAATTTTTTTTTTTTTTCTGTAGGTAAGTTCTAATTGCTCCTCTCTAGATTTAGAAATCTATATACAGATTAATAGCATTTCCTAACGTTTCTTAAATATATGTTTGAACACAAACTATTGAACTTATGTATAAATATCCTTTTCCTGATCAACGCTCTTGATGTAGGATATGTATGGTGGTAATCGTGAGCTTAAGCATAAAGGACCCTTATCAGTAGCCGTTCCCGGGGAGGTCGCAGGTCTATTCACGGCTTGGACACAACACGGGAAGCTACCGTGGAAGCAACTAGTGTATCCCGCGCAGAAACTTGCAGCTCAAGGATTCACGATTTCAAAGTATCTCTATATGCAGATGAACACGACTGAAAACGATATCTTAGCCGACAAAGGTCTCTCTGAGTTGTTTGTTTCAAATGGAGAGCTCAAGAAACCAGGCACGATCGTCCGTAACCCAAAATTGGCTCTTTCGCTGAGTCAAATTGCGGAATACGGTCCAAAAGCATTTTACAATGGCACGGTTGGGGCTAAACTAGTGAGTGATTTACAAAAATCCGGAGGGATAGTAACTTTGAAAGATTTGTTGAGTTACAAAGTTAATGTTAAAGAACCATTATCTGTGAATATTCTTGGATACCGATTACTCGGTGTGCCTCCTCCATCAGCCGGTGGTCCTGGAATGATGCTTGTAAGTCTGTTTTTTCTTCTTTGCTAAAATTTTCACGTTTCATCAAACCTAGGTTTAACTTTTGGGAGTTTCTTTGTGTTGCAGATGTTGAATATTCTTTCTCAGTATGAGATTCCATCGGGTGTTTCGGGACCTCTCGGCGTTCATCGACTGGTGGAGGCTCTGAAACACGTATTCGCAGTCCGAATGAACCTCGGGGATCCGGCTTTCGTCAATGTTACTGAAGTGGTTTCGGATATGTTGTCTCCAGAGTTTGCAAAAGTCCTGAAGAAAAAGATAAGCGATCAGAAAACCTTTGATACAAAATATTACGGTGGCAAGTAAGTCTGGTGTTCGATCAATAAAAATCCACAGATTTCATCTTCGGTTCTTGATTTATAAATCTTTCTTTTCCCCGATTCGTGTAGATGGAATCAGATCAATGAACACGGGACAAGCCATTTGTCGATCATAGATAGCAAGAGGAATGCTGTTTCGATGACCACTACCATAAACAGTTACTTTGGGGCAGTGATGCTGTCTCCGAGCACCGGAATCGCTCTGAACAACGAAATGGATGATTTTTCAATGCCGGTGAAATCTAACGGTAACCCGGATGTGCCACCGCCGGCACCATCTAACTTCATCCGTCCCGGTAAAAGACCTTTGTCCTCAATGGCACCCACTATTGTACTAAAGGTAAACAAAAAAAACAAAAAACATGTCACTTGCGTTACACGAAACTATGAATTAGGGTTCTAAACAACGTACGGTTTTTTCTGTCTTCTTTCGTTTACGCAGGACGGTAAAGTGAAAGCTGTGGTGGGTGCTAGTGGAGGAATGTATATCATCGCTGGAGCAACTGAAGTTTTCTTGAATCATTTTTTCCTCAACATGGATCCTCTCTCTTCCGTCTTGGCTCCGAGAATCTACCACCAGGTTTTTTTTTTTTTTTTTTAACGTGCTTATAAGCAAAATGGAATCTTTCTTGCTCTTTGTTCTTGTTCATAACTAAAATTTGTTTAATCTGATTTCATTTTGCAGCTGATACCAAACCAAATTTTCTATGAAAATTGGACGACGCCTTACAATGATCATTTGGAGATTCCTGAAGAGACAAGAGATGTGTTGGAAAAGAAAGGTCATGTCCTGCTGCCGCTTGCCGGTGGGACGATATCTCAATTCATAGTTGAAGAATCCGGTGGAAATTCCAGCGGAATGAGCAAACTTGTGGCAGTCAGTGATCCTAGAAAAGGAGGGTTCCCTTCAGGATATTGATATTGGATTTTATTGTTTTTCCATTAAGTATTGCAACAAGCTTCTGATGGTTATATTATTCAATCGATGAATAAAACACCAAAATGATCATTGTGGAGAAAATGGAAATTTTTACTTTTTTAAATATGGGAGCTACATGTTCTAAAATCTACGTATGATAGACAATAATAAACAGTGTAAATGAAACGAAGAAGAAAGCTGCCTAATCCTAATTTGCCCTAACCCTAATCTGCCCTAAACCCTTATTGCCCTAAACCTAATTTGCTTAACCTTTATTGCCCGGAATCTGCCCTAATGCTATTATTATTAAAATAATTTTTTATTTTTAAAAATTATTAAGAAATTTATATGATCATTTTTCACTAATTTCACTTATTCTAAAATCTTATTCTAAAAACTATTATATTTCGAGGTTTTTTTCCAAAATAAAAATTCTAAAATAAAAAATAACATTTGTTTGAAGTGAAATCTAAATTTTTTTGACCATTTAACATTTAAACTAGGTCTCAAAACAAACATACTAACATAGCATATCAATTTATTCATAACATAACATTTTGTATAATCGATTTGACTGAATCAAAAATGTTTTTGAATCTAGGTAAATAAAATTTAATCGAATTTGATAATATTCTAAAACTAATGTACATGATTTTTTTTTTTTTTATGACTATGACTATGTAAATAATATTATAAATATATGCACAATTTCTAAATATCAAATAAATCATTTTGCTATATTATGTATGATCTATTTTTGTTTTTAAATTTTTTTAAAAATATTATAATAAAAAATTTCAACTATGGTTCAGATCTTGTTACCGGCCAGATCTTGTAACATGTGGATTTTAGTAGCAAGCCACTGTATGGTTCATGGTTGAGTCCAGTTCGGTCCGAATTTAAAAACACTACTTCTATCAATCTATCCTATTAACTATCTATCCTATTAACTAGTAATAATGCATTTGGTTTGTAAGCATGTGATGGCTGAAGGCTGTTCCGTGTAATACACTAGTGTATGATTTCTTCAATATTGTTAATATTACCACTCCAAACCAAGAAATCATATATAGCTAAGCAGGTTCGGAAACAATAATCTGTTTTTTTCTTTTTTTCAATAACGAATTTAAATTATATTCTTGGAGGATATTATATTGGATACTCTGCCGCCTCTAGTCATTGGCACGTCATCATGCATAGGATATGGACGGTGATGTGTCAATGCTTTTAGGCAGCAAATCATTCTACTTTACAATGGAATCTTTTATGTTTGAATTAAAGATTCTTAACTAATCACGGTAACGTACGTATTATGACCGTATAATGATCAATCATTATCACTCTCTTCTCTCTATCCTAATTTTTTTTGGAATCTCTCTCTAATTTTTCCGTACAGAAATGGCGTTACAAAGTCAATTCCTGAGGAGAGTCGTCGATTCCGGGATCCGTCATCATCGCCCTGTGATCTCCTTCCTCCGCTCTGATTTCTCCACTTCTCCTTCTGTTGCCGATTCTCCGCCGCAGCTTCCGCCGTTCGATTACCTTCCGCAGCCGTATAATGGTCCTTCCGCCGATGAGGTTTTCCAGAAACGGAAGAAGTTTCTCGGACCGTCGCTCTTCCACTTCTACCAGAAGCCTNTCCCTTTTTTTTTTTTTTTTTTTTTTTCCCGATTTGACGTATTCTGCTGAAATCAAATATAGTAGGATCGAAATACTATTTGTTCGTTTGTCGATTTGATCAGTTGGGATTAAGAACTGTCATTTGCGGTTTTAGATTCATGGATTTCCCCATTTTCGCATATTGATGAATCGATTGTTTGGGATTTGAAATTCCCAGCTTGATTTTGATCAATTTTACTCTGCCTGTGAATACACTGATGCAGCCAGAGTCATTAGAAATCAAACTAGAAGAAAACAAAAACGGCTGATTGCTTTCTTCATTAAAGCCGCTTGATCGATGTCCCTTGCATTGTATTCTTCTTGCAGCTTAACATCGTTGAAGGGAAGATGCAGTACTTGTTTGATGAGAGTGGCAAGCGATACCTGGACGCGTTTGCTGGAATAGTCACCGTCTCTTGCGGTCACTGCCATCCCGAGATTCTGAATGCTATTAATGAACAGAGCAAGCTTCTTCAGCATGCGACAACCATATACCTCCATCATGCCATTGGCGATTTCGCTGAAGCATTAGCTGCTAAGATGCCTGGAAATCTTAAGGTACTTGACTTGACATATAAAGAAACAAGCAACTCGAAAACAGTGATTTAGTAAGGTTTCTGTTGTTTCTTTTTTCAGTAAGCTCATGATTTGGATGCAGGTTGTCTACTTTGTAAATTCTGGCTCAGAAGCTAATGAGCTAGCGATGATGATGGCTAGGCTTTACACTGGTAGCCTTGAGATGATTTCACTGAGAAATGCTTATCATGGTGGAAGTTCTAATACTATTGGACTAACAGCTCTTAATACATGGAAGTACCCATTACCACAGGTTTGTCCCCACTCTGTATAAAAGTCCATATGCACATAATAGACACATCGTCTCTAGCTTTGTTTTTTTTTTTGTTTTTGCCTCTTTGTGCTTGAGTGACCATATAACAGCTTGTTTGTAACTTTCGTTTGCCCGCAGGGGGAAATCCATCACGTTGTAAACCCAGATCCATACCGTGGAGTATTTGGCTCTGATGGTTCTCTTTATGCTAAAGATGTCCAAGACCACATCGACTATGGTACTTCTGGAAAAGTGGCTGGATTTATCGCAGAGACGATCCAGGTCTTTTTTCTTTGTCTAGAAGAACCATCGGTTTTAGGCTATTGTATTTTGGTTCACGGCTCTCTTGATTGAGCGTCCTATTCACCATGCCACTATCATTTCAACATCAGGGGGTTGGAGGAGCTGTAGAATTGGCTCCTGGTTACTTAAAGTCGGTGTATGACATTGTACGCAAGGCTGGTGGTGTATGCATCGCTGATGAAGTCCAAACTGGATTTGGCCGGACAGGAAGTCATTATTGGGGTTTCCAAACTCAAGATGTAGTTCCTGACATAGTCACAATGGCAAAGGTTTTGTCAAACGAAATTTTACCATTCACTCTGTTTCTCCAATCATAGACTGTCATTTACCTTAGTAACAAACTGGTGACTGTCGTGTTTACAGGGAATTGGAAATGGATTGCCATTAGGAGCTGTAGTGACTACACCAGAAATCGCGAGCGTTTTAGCTACCAAGATTCTGTTCAACACTTTTGGTGGAAACCCTGTATGTTCAGCTGGTGGACTTGCTGTTCTAAAGGTTATTGACAAGGAGAAACGCCAAGCACATTGTGCTCAAGTTGGTTCACACCTTATTCAACGTTTGAAACATCTGCAGAAAAGGCATGATAGTAAGTAACAAACAATCTTTGAGCCTTTGTTTTTTTTTCTTAATAACTAAACCGCCTTTGTTTTTTTTGGTTTCAGTCATTGGAGATGTTAGAGGAAGAGGATTAATGGTTGGGATCGAGCTTGTGACTGATCGGAAAGACAAGACACCAGCCAAGGCTGAAACAGCTGTCTTGTTTGAGCATCTTAGAGGTAAACAACATTCAAAGCCAAGGCATTCACATTTTAATTTACGCATCAGTTGGCTAACGAAAATCTTGCTCTTTCTCTGTTTATGAAGAGCTTGGCATTCTCGTTGGAAAAGGAGGACTTCATGGGAATGTTTTCAGGATAAAGCCACCAATGTGTTTCACCAAAGATGATGCAGGTTAATTCACATATATATATATATATATATATTTGCTTATCATAGTTGTTGGTTTCAAACAAATGTATAATGTAATGAATGGTGTTTTGTATCCACAGATTTCTTGGTAGATGCATTGGACTATTCCATCTCCAGGTTGTGAAGGAAAGACTAAAGAAAAGCGAATGAGAGCTTGGAACCGTATGATCTGTTTTCAGTGTTTCTGTCCTTTTGATGAACCAATTCAACTCTCTCTTCCTTTGATTTGAGGATAAATAAATAAATTTCTCTTCCCCTGAGTTTTTCTTTTCTTTTGAAATTGTTCACCATACTCTTAAAAGTTCATACAAGAACAAAACAATTATTAAATTATAGCTGCTGCAACCATTTATAGCCATTCTTTATATAGTTATCATCAAAAAAACATTTCTCACTTTGAATGATTGGTGAACCCGCAAGTGTTGGGATGTGTCACGTCCCAAAACATAATCTCAATTCTTTATTTTCCTCCTCTTCCAAAACCAAAAGCACGTCTTTCATTTCTCGTAAGTTCCTCCTCTGACTCATCACGATCAAAAGAGTTTTCGAAAACTTCAGCAATCGTGGCGAAGCTATATAAAAAGGAGGAGGAGAGGAAGAAAGTGATGGAGGAAGAGGAAGAAGACGACTCGTTCGAGGATGCCGTCTGTTCCAAGACACCCGCCAGAGTCAACACGCCTCTATCTGTAATCACAGAGGCGTTCGAAAATCTTGCAGATTTGCTGAAACCTGCGGAGAAGGACGAAGAAGAGGACGGATTAAGGCTTGATGCTTTCTGCAATGCGTGTACTCACGTCTCTGTTCTCTTCAGCTGCCTCGGATTCGCCTTCAAATTCGCGGAAATGGAGTACATCTCCAAGGTTAAGGATCTGGTCGAGGCGTCGAAATCATTCGACACGTTACAGAACATTTTGGATCTTGACGTGGAAAAAGAGACGGTGAAAACACCAGGAAGTCATTCACGTAACCTAAGACGTGTAAGACAAGGCTTAGATCTAATCAGAGCAATCTTCGAACAGTTCTTGATGACAGATGAGTATTCTTTGAAAGACGCAGCAACAACAGCTTACACACAAGTGTGCGCACCGTTCCATACATGGGCTGTTAGAACCGCAGTTTACGCCGGAATGTATACACTTCCGACGAGGGATCAACTTCTGTTACGGCTCAATGAAACAGATCAATCTGTTGAGAAGAACATGAGGAGGTACATGGAAGCGTCACGACCAATCATAGAGTATATTGACAAGCTTTACATTGAAAGGAACATAAAACTCGACTGGTGACAGTTTTGTTCGACTTCAAGTAACAAAACATAAGTAAAGAAAAAGGTTGTCTTGTAAATATTTTGTTTTTCTCCATGTAAATTAAAATTTGAGCTTTGATCCGAGGCCACAAAAGAAAAAAAAAGTTTCTCACTCTTATGTAATGTGTTAAGCAGCATATTAAAACGTTCACAAAAATTCCATGAGCTCATGATCTATTGGCATGCTTTATTTTGTTCTGTCCTTTCACCGGATAATATTGTGTTTTGTAATCCTAAGTGATTATACATCTCGTACAGTATTTGTTTTGGGCATTAATCTCCAACACAATATAGGTTAAGAAACTCTAAGAGCTTGTGACTGAAGTTCTTCCCAGTAATATTAATATTAACTCTAGAATTGGTTAACAACAACGTCTGGGTGGTGTAGTCGGTTATCACGCTAGTCTCACACACTAGAGGTCCCCGGTTCGAACCCGGGCTCAGACATTTTATTTTCTCAGATTTTTGTTTCTATTTATAATAAAAGAGCGATGGCCCCCATAAAAAGGCACTCTTCAACAAAACTCAACACTCACAGGGTAACTCTAAACATAAATGTCATCCCTCGGAGCAAGTTATGCACCCGTACATGTTATACAGAAGAATCTTAAGGAGAAGATGAAAGAGATCAAATAAGCTCAAAGTCTCGCCGTCAAAACCTCTTTCGCCACCGGAAGGATTCCTAACAAATTCTGCACATCTCGTTTGTCTTATTATGAACAAGTAGCAACCAAATCACAAGAGTAAAATTAAACGAAAATTCTTGGAAAACTGGTTCAGAAATTCTTTGATATGTTGTTGTATGTGGATACGTCTAAAACAAATCTTATTGGTCGTGTTTTTAGTTTTCGTGGAAATGTACAATATGTGTGTTACATGGTGTTCCGTTGTCAAGTGTTAAAGGCTATCTCTACGCAAGTTTAGTTTTTGATATTAAAATTCTCGGAAAACGTTCTTGTTTTCTCTTATAAATCAGAAAGGAAGAAGCATGCCTCAATTACTACTTTGAGGATTGATAGATATTTGATAGTATTGGTTTGCTATTACTTATTTCTGAACCAACAATTGTTCATAGCTCCATATATAAAAAGGAAGAAAAGAGAAAAGGATAGCAGAGAGGTCCCGAGCAAACTCTGTTCGTCCATCAAAGAAAGGTTCAAACCAAAGTCAACTAAACATAAAAAGAGTCTTTCTCCTGCCTTCTACATTAGAAAATACCAAACCAAACTCAACAAAGTCCTCATCTTTTGTCCGCACTGAGCTAAATTCCTAAGAGCCTGCTACGAAAACAATGACCTGACATCACATCCCCAACAAGCAGCAACATCACTTGTTCTTAGCTGCGAGTTTAGCTGCAACTTGTTCCTCTGACAAGGGCAAGTAATATATCCTGGGGATTGCTTTTGTCTTCTTGAAAAGATCATCGAGAGTGACTATCGGAGGTTCTTGTTCCTCAGGGACTAGAGGAGGAGGTGGAGGAAGAGGCAGAGCAACACGTTCTATGACTGGAGGTGCTTTGGCCAGAGGCGGTGGTGGTGGAAGAGCAGTTGGATGTGGCCGCGATGGAGCCTGAGCCTGAGGAGCAGGAGGCAGAGGAGCTTCCAGTTTTGCCTTCACTTCTTCTGGTCCAACAAATTCAGCTGTCAGAAGGCGGCCTCCATTAGGCGGCCACTGGAGGTTATACACTGCTTCCCTCGTTGCTGCAGCTTCTTCAGCTGAAGAATACTGCATTCACATTACATCACAACAAGATCTAAGTTACGATAAATTCTTTGGATATTTAGATAATTGAAGTCGGAAGATCAAAATGGAATGAGATTTTTGTAAAACAAAAACATTGAAGAAGCAATGGTCTTACCGATACATAGCAGTGAGTCTTAATGTGGTCCATCCAGAAACTAGTGACGTTTCCCGTTTTTCCCAGAAGCTCTTGAACAGCTTTCAGAGTGAACGGCCTTAGGAAACGATCAATCCTGAGGGAATTTGTAGGCTCCTTTGGAGATGGAGGAACTGCATATAAATATTGAGCATATATAAATATCAAAATAAGAGATGAAAACATACACAATATGGGTACTAGGTTACATACCCACACGCTCCTTGGGTCCATCCTCACTAACCGAAGAGTTGGATCTTGAGAAGTCACGCTTCAGACCAGTTGACCTCGGTGTTGTAGTGGGTGTGGCGCTGTTAGTGGCCTGTGCTACAGGAACCTTAATACTCTCAGAGTTCCATCGACGTTGCCTCTTTGCAGGCTCAGTGTTTCCAACAGCTTCTTGCTCTACAAGGTAGAAAGTAGAAATCAATACATGTCATCATATTTAGCTTAAATGCAGCATATATGCTACAGACACCAGAAGTAGCCATAAACTCAGAGATGAAACAATTATTAAACATTAGCAATATACGCTTCAAAAGCTGACATTAGAGAGATGCAAAAAACGACAACCTAGTTAAATAATAAGAGAGATAAGAATGAAAAAGCCTTACCACTAACAGGAAGCTTTCTTTTGTCAGAAGCCACCATTGGATGACTTTCATTTTCAGGGGCTTCCCCTTTCTTCTCACTCTGCTCCACCATTTCATGAGATGTAACTGACTCAGTTTGCTTAGCCTCTGGCTCGTCTTCCATAGACTCATCACCAGAACTTCTATCTAAATTCAACTTTTCTGAGTCTCCTGCATCGATATTATTATTATTGCCTTTGCTCATATCAGCATTTGCAGCAACGCTGTCATCCCCACCTCCAACATATATCTTCTGCGCAAGTGGCTTCTCGACATCCATTGGATGCGATTCACCAACGACAGTTGATGGCTCTTGGGACTTACTAACATTTTGTTCTAATTTGACATCATCAGCAATTTCGTTATCCTTTAGTTCTATTTTCTCATTATTTGACACAGAATCAGTAGAAATACAATCAGATTTTACCTCAAACCCTGTAACGGGGATGACCTCAGATACCTGGTTGTACATAGCAGATTTTTCAAGACCTGACTCTGTCGGTTGGGCCTTAGAACCATCAAACCCGTTAAATGTTTCCTTATTCTCCATCCCTACGTCAGATTTCTCAACAATCTGCTCACTAGACGGCTCTTCGGCAGCCACTGCATCAGTTGCAGTCACCCCAAGTTCCTGAGGTTCTTGTAGCTTCACATCAGCCACTGAACTATCAACACCAGCTACATCTCTAACATCATCAACCTTTTCAACCGGGGGTGGTGTTGTCTCAACCGCAGTTGATGCTTCAGTCGTTGTCTTAGCCTCGTTTGGCTCTGGAGTTGTCTCAGCTGCAACTGGAGTTGTCATCATGCTGAATACCGCCGCTTCAACTGGAGCAACAGGAGTAGTTTGCATTCGTTCTGGTGTACCGTTGCCTTCAGGTATAGGAGTAAACTCAGCCTCTTGATTGGCTGCCACAGCAGCAGCAAGAGCAGCATTGTTGAGTCTTTGAGACTCTTCTTGCTCAACACGAAGGGCATCATCTAGACGCCTCACCAATTCCTCCTTCAAGCCTCTTGTTGTTAATCTCCGTCTTTTAAGCTCTTCTTTCAATTCCGTAACCTTCCACTTGTCAATTGGTCGGTTGTCCAAGATTGGATAAGGTGATGACGACATCTTAGCTGATGACTTGATTCTGAAAAACAAAACAAAAAATCCAATATAAAATTCGATAAATTATAAAAATCCATCGCACTGGAACACTTTTCTCTCAATCCAAATCAGCCAACAAAAAAAAAAAGTACGAGACAAATAGCAAAGCAATGCAACACTTAAAAGAAAGGCAAAACGAAAACGAAAACAAAATTAGTCCTCTAACAAGCACAATGCAAAAGAGATCAACTTTTGATCAGACTTACAGTAAATTGGCTTGAAACTTCTTGGATTGGCGAACGAACGATGCAAATATGAAGAAGGAAAAAAACCCTAAATTGAAGAAGAAGAAGAGCGACAATTAGAGAGGCTTCCGAGCATAGGACAATAATCAAACCCCACCACGGAGAGGTTACAAATTTCGAAAATTTCAACGCAAATCAGACGAATCAATTGAACTTATTAACTCAAACCCAGAAAAAGAACGCACCTTTGGAAAAAAAACGAAATCTAGAAGATGAGAAACGGAGAAAGAGAGAGAGCTGTATCAGTAATTCTAAACGAGACGAACAGATAAGGCGTACATTGGGAATTTTCTATCCCGTCATTATTTCTGATAAAAAAAATTTGGGAAATTGAAAGAGGAGGCGAATTCTAGGGTTCTTGTTCGTCTGGTGTTTGATAATGAATAAAAGTCGAGGACTTGAAGTGAAGGAAGGGCTTGTATGATAAATAAACATCACCGTTGTCTAACGAAATGTCGCAATTACCCTTTGTGAACAAAGTGCGCCAGACGACGTCGTTTTAACGCATTTTGGTTTTCCAAGAGAGGAGAATATTTTACCACACCACCGGAGGCTTCCCAAGTCTTCTTCTCCGTTCGTCGTAAAATTTCGCGTCTTCACGAGTAGGATTCGCGATAATGCTGCGGAAGTACGTTTCCTCAGTCCTAGAAATCGGAGATTGTATTCCCTTTCGTGAATTTGGTGCTATATATTTATTGCCGATTCTCGTACTCAATTTTGTGTAAATTTAGGGTGTGTTGTTGTTGTTGTTGATCTCTCTAAATTGAGAGCTATCGTGAGTTTTGATTAGCTTGCTTCGTTTGTGAATCTTACCGAAATTGATGATCTCGTTGCTCTTTGCTTAGGTCTGTTCTCCTGTCTTCGCGTTTGTCAATAAAGAGATTCCCGGGGAATTTGGGAGCTCAGGTGAGTATGCATTTTTAGTGGTGATTGATTCTTGTTAACATCTTGTGAGTACACACTCTTGCCTCTGATTGTGTACGTTGTGTTTGCTACAGAGGTTTCATTTGAGTTCGTCGAGAAAGGCATCTACATCTGGCAAAAATGGTCTCCCTGGAGCTAATCCCGTGGGGACACCAAAAGTTGATCCTCCAAATGTGACTCCTCCTCCTCCTCCTGCGGGGAAACCAGATGGCTCTAAAGGTAGTTCTTCAAAAGTGGTCATCGGAGGTGTCGCTGTTGTTGGTGCTTTTCTGGTAGCATATCAGACTGGGTATCTGGATCAGTATCTGGGGAAAGAAGATCAGAAATTAAGTGAGCCAGATGCTGTTACTGAAAAACTGGAGGAGGCTCATCATTTGAATGTGGCTCCTGGTGTTGAAGATTCTGCTGGAATTAGCTCATCAGTGGATGGTAAAGCCGAAACGCAACCTGAGGTTCGTCACTCTGAAGCTTCTGGGGGAATGCAGAGTGACATAGACGTGCAGCCCGAGTCTGATTTAACACCTGAACGTTATACATATATTTCTTCTAACCAAGAAGAGACACCTCAGGAAAGTGAGAAAAGCTTGCCTGTTTCTTCGGAGGATAACTCTACATCTGAAGATTCGAGAACTAAGTCTGACACGTCCCCAGATATTACTTCCGAGGCAGAAAATGTGAGGGTGGAAGCTGTACCAAAACCGGAGGACACTACTGTTGTTAATGCCCTGTCTACTTCGGTTGATAGAGAAAGTAAGATGGAATCTGCTTCACCGAAGGATCCTGCCACTGAAAAGAAGGCACCTGAGGTACTATGTTTTCCTTAAGTTGAACTTGAAAGAGCACTACACGTGATGAAACCGGTAGCTTACAAATTAATATGAATGTATAAACTAACAAGGATTGATGTAAATCTCTAATCAATCGTTCTCTTACAGGATGGCATTGAGAGGGAAGTAGAAAAGCCAGGTTCTCTCCTTAAGGAATACAATCTAGAAGGCAATGGTACTGAAAGCACTGGATCCCCATCATTTAGGGAACAACTAACTGAAGAAACTGAGGTTTCAAACTTGATTTTCCTGTTTTCTGCTCCTTCAGTGCTTTGTATTGATTGATAATCTGCTTGAAATGTACTTTAATCTGCATTGTTTCGTGAATTAGGCTCTTCGTAACGCAGTTGAGGGGGTGAAAGATGGTTACATGACTGAGGATGGAAAGTTGGTACTTGATTTTCTGGATGCCATTCATGCAGCTGAGGAGAGACAGTCGCATTTAGAAGCCCAAGTTTTTGCTGAAAAACTAAGAGCCTTGAAGGTTGCTTAAAAGACGAAATATTTCATATAATGATTTAGTCTCTGTACTCTCCTTGCGTTTTCTGTGATATTTTTACTTATTTACTCCATGCTACTCTGACTGTCCTCAGGAGAAGTACGAAAATGAGTTGCGAGATCTTAGGGCACGTGAATTAATGCGTATAGAGGAGGCGGCAATATTGGACAAGGTGCTTCTATCTCTTTATCTCTGCTTGATTAAATCACTTCAAAAACATATGTCCAGTCGCACTGCTGCATCAGTCTTAACACGATGATGTTTAATGTTATATTTGCTTCTCTTATACACATGGACATCTATAATATACAACGATAGATGTATAAGTGCCATTGTTGCTTTCTCCAGGAGCTAAAAAGAGAAAAAACAAAAGCAGCAGCTGCTATCAAGTCAATCCAAGAGAGAATGGAAGATAAGCTCAAAACAGAAATTGAACAAAAGGTATGCTCGCTCATTGCAGGGAGGCTGAGAACAGAATTGTATGGCGATTTGGAAAGTCATAACTGATAATTTGTATTACTGCAGGAAATTGAAGCGCAGTTGGCTTTGAGTAAAGCTGAAGAAATGGCAAAGGCTGAGTTGATTTCGGCAATTGCAAAAGAAAAGGCAGCACATCTTGAAAGAATGGCAGAGGTAGATCTTAATGTAAGTAAAAACGAAACACTCTACTTCATTTCCTACTAGTTAGTGGGTCCAATCTCGTGGTACAGAATATTGCACAGACTGTTTCGAAGTCATAACTGGGAATAAGGTTTAGGAATCCTTTTGCACATTGAAAACCATTATCCAAGAATCCTTGTAAGGATGAGAATGCATACAAGTGCTGTGATGGGCATTTTAGTAAAGATGTTGAAAGCAGAATCTCTTTGTAACTGAGTAGAATTTCTGAATGTTAGTCATGTCTCTTTTTGTGGCTTCTAATTTCCATAGATAAAGGCGCTGCGTATGGCATTCTATGCGCGCTCTGAAGAGGCTCGCCAAAGTCATTCAGTTCACAAGCTTGCGTTGGTAAGAATCGAATGTCTGATTTTGCCATGGGTTCATGTTAATGCTGTGCAAGCTATTCTCTATACCACCTTTTAAGTTGATATATGATTTTCTTTTTGATGATATTATGGTTAATGTAGGGTGCAGTTGCGCTGGATGCTACACTCTCGAAAGGACTGCCAATCCAAAAAGAAATCGATACGCTTCAGACTTATCTTGAAGGAATTCATAAGGACTCAATCTTAGGCTTGGTGTTATCATCTCTTCCAGAAGAAGTACGATCCAATGGAACAGATACAACATTGCAGCTGAACCAGAAGGTGGGCTTATTTATTCACAGATCTCAACGGATTCAAAAACTTATTTCTTTCTAACTTTTCTTTATTATCTTCAGTTTAATACCTTGAAAGGAACGCTTCGACACTTCAGTCTCATTCCACCTGGTGGCGGAGGAATCTTGACACATTCACTAGCACATATTGCATCTTGGCTCAAGGTATTGCTACTTGCGAAACAAAACTCTGCACTCAAAAGCTTTGAAATTTAATAGCTTCCTTGGATTTTTGTTTGTTACAGTTCAAGGAAGTAGATGAGGCTAGTGGAGGCATTGAATCTGTAATTAAGAAAGTTGAAAATTACTTGGCTGAGGGGAAACTAGCAGAAGCAGCAGGTGCACTTGAAGAAGGTGTTAAAGGAAGTAAAGCAGAGGAAGTAGTCGGTGATTGGGTGAGACGTGTAAGAAACAGAGCCATTGCGGAACAAGCTTTGACTATTATCCAATCTTATGCAACTTGTGTCAGCCACACTTGATCTCATCCCTCTCAGATCTTCCATTGAAAAGGTGCATTCTTTTTTGTTTCTTTTCAGTTCGATACTCAAGAGTCCTTGATTAATTTTGCGGGCAGTAGCGCCAACCCTTTTTTGGTCAGAGGAAGAATCAATTGTTGTTACGATTCTGTATTCATCCTATGTTTATGTCTGCACGATAAAACAGACGCTGCTTCTTTTAGGATTCGGATCACGGGTTGATGTTTTAAAAATATTGCAGCTGTTCTTGAGAGAGATCTTATCTGAGTTAGAATGTTACAGAAGTATGAATCAAAATACGATGATCTCATGAATTATGTTTTTCAAGTATTTGTTTCCTGCATTGTGATCATATATATGTTGATTTTTGTGATGATTGTTGCAAATGTTGTCATTGTGATGTCGATTCATATTATTATTTTTAGCTTCATTTGTATTCCTTAGTCCTTACTAGTTACTACTCTCGTTCGCCTCGAGGGAGAAGTAAACTTATTTGCAAAATAAAAATTATTATCACTATCGTAACGTGTCTCATAAGTCCCTCAACAACCAGCTTAATGGTCTTTTTTTAACTTTGAATTCATTATTTGATTTTATATATTTAGTAAGGAAAATTAGCTTTGTTTCACGGATTCAGAAAAGATTAGTGATGAATTTTAAAATCGACGCCGCATTTCACTTTCGGTGAGTTCTCTTTTGAATTTTTGTTGTGTTCCTAAATCCAAATTAAGAATCTAAGAAAGATAAAACAATGTATGCATGTATCTTTTTCTTTATCCATTTAAGGACATATATTATTGGAATTTGCCTTGTCGTGTCCACATTAGAAAGTCCTTAATATTTTTCTATGAAGTTGGACTCTGATTGCTAAACTCTTTCCATCAAATACCTAAACCACAAGGTATTTGGCATATACATTGCTTATAGCCTAAGTTCTTAAAGACATCTTTTTCTATATTTTTATGTTGTTGTGTCAAAGTGAGCCAAATTTAATGTTTGTTGTGTCAAATTATAANTTTTATTTTTTTTTTTTTTTTTTTTTTTTTTTTTCATTCGTACCAATACAATAGAATACCAAAAGTCTAATTTATTAGTCAAGGGCTATATAAGTCGTGACAACCGAGCTAACAACTCATTACAAATTGAAAAAAACAAAAAAAAACTTCATACAAACACAACACATCTTGAGAGACAGGCAGAGAGAAGAAGAGTTTATTACTATATTTATATATTAATTTCTCGTAAGAAAGAAGACGAGTCAAATTATCAAATCCAGAAGATGGGAGTTGGAGGAACATTAGAGTATATATCAGAGCTAATAGGAAATGGAGGAGGCCATGGCTATGGCAAGAGCAAGAAGAAGAAGCAGTTTCAAACAGTAGAACTCAAAGTTAGAATGGATTGTGATGGTTGTGTCCTCAAAATCAAAAACTCTCTTTCTTCTCTTAAAGGTAGCCAATGTTTAAAAGATATTTTAACTAATGTATATGAATTCGTTTCAAATCAAAAAATATCGTCCCGTCCCATAACATATTTAGAATCATTTTGTATATCTTTTTCAGGAGTTAAAACGGTGGAGATAAACAAGAAGCAGCAAAAGGTGACAGTGAGTGGTTACGCAGAAGCGAGCAATGTCTTGAAGAAGGCGAAAGCGACTGGGAAGAAGGCTGAGATATGGCCGTATGTGCCGTACAACTTGGTGGCTCAGCCATACATAGCTCAGGCTTACGACAAGAAGGCACCGCCTGGTTACGTCAGAAAAGTGGACCCACACGTCACCACCGGGATGACCGTTTACTACGATGACCCTTCTTACACTTCTATGTTTAGTGATGATAATCCTAATGCTTGCTCTATTATGTAGTTTGTTTAATTATATAACAAATAATGGGATTATATCCTATGGGTTATATGTATGAATATAGGCATATAGATTTTGGTGTATGTTTTTGTGCATGATTTTGTCTTCTTTGGCACGTGCTTTTTTATGGTGTTCACTAGTATTTTGTTAATGTTAACTAGTGGATATCATATCACTGTTTTTTTTTTTTTTTCTACCATTGGCATAAATAAAACTAGTCTAACACACATTTTATTAGACTGTACATCTTTGTGACACATAGGCTGCATCACTTGTCTAGACTCATTCCAACCTAACACACATTTTTATTTGCTCGAGAAGGATGCAACATGGATAAGTTTGAACGATTCCCAAATGGCTTTTCCATATCTAGAAAATACACACACGGAAACCCAATGATCAAAAATAAAATAAAAAGGGACAAAGAAGAAATGTTGGAGTAGGAAGATGATCACAAAGCAAACTAGAATAACTTTTAAATTAACTAAAGATTAGAAACTTAAAACCCATAATTGTGGAGAATACCTTTCAATGAGATCAAAGCAGTTTTTTTTTTTTCACTTAATTTATTATACTATTACAAATTATTAGAAAATGTTACCATGAATATTTTGCAGCGAACAATTCCGTCTTCTGAGGTACCACAACCGAACCGACAGTCTCGAGTCTGCTGCAAATATGTCTTCAATAATCTGTATAAATTACAATAAATCGCATTTTCTGGGATTCGAACTGCACATCTCTTGGTAAGGTGTAGAAGTATTATGAAACCCTTGACCAAACCATTGGATCAATAAATCTTTCACAAAGTCAAAGCAGTTTATGATGATTTGCGAGGACTAATTACTAAAAGAGAAGTGGAGAGACGGTTGAAGTTGAATGAGATAATTAAAAATTTTGACACAAATTTTTGCAAATGTTTTGGCTCTCGCCATATTGAATCTCCACGATATCCCAAAAATCATCAAAGCAAACTTTATAATCTTTAATAATGTTATATATAACTTTTACATAAATCCTATCACATGATTAAATGATGAAAAATGACAACAGAACTGATATCGTCATAGAGAAAAGTTGCATTGCCAACTCCAACTCTTTATCACCAACTCTCACTTTTGTATATAATTAACATAAAAATCAAGAGTTTTAACCACCTTGGCCGTACTAAATTGCCAAACCTTGAGAATTAAGACTCTTCAGAACGAGACCAGTAAGTACAGGTCTTTGCAAGCCTTCCCGTAGCAAAGCAAAGAGGCTTCCTTCTCTCGATAGCGTTGACAAATTTCTCCCAAGTATTCACAATCTGAACACTCTCCCTCCTCTTCGCTTTGGCCACTTCAAATATATTATTTTGGACCGTCTTTAGCATATGAGCAACACAGTCTACTAGGTTATCTCGCCTTGCTACAAGGACCTGCCAAGATATAAAAAGAAATTTACAAGTTACATATAGAAAAGAAAAAAAAGTCTTATCATACCGTATTGTTGGCGATCTCTGAACCTCTCCAATAAAAATTATCAGTGGAATTCCTTTTTGCTCCCAATGAACATGCTTGTAGGAAAGAGGAATGTCGAGAATCCACTTCAGTCTGGATACCAGCAAGCTCCAAAGCAATGGCAGCAGAACCACATGACCACATGCATCATCGATAAGCCTCTGATCAACTCCTGGCGTGGGCAATGGGATCACAATAGCTTGAACCAGTGCAACATAAGGAGTTGAAAAATCATGGAGATGACAAATGCTTGGTGGTCCCTCCTAATGGTCCGCTGAATTTGGCGTGGAGGAATCGCGTTTTTACTCACTCCAGAGATGATGATGAAAGATTACATTTTTTCTCCCTTTAGTATTACGTTTCAGTTTTACCATACAAGCCAGTTTTATGGTGATGATACGCATTGATCGTTAATTTAGTATCCCATATACATGATTATGCTAAATTGTTTTTGCTTAATTTTGTAAGAAATAGATTTCCACAAGTTTAGCAAATTCACAATCTCTGAATTTGACAGTAGCTGAATTTACTTCCTCCAACGATTACGAGTTGATTACAGTTTCAGTTTTCTCTCTCCGATACGTTAAAACAACAATCTTTTGTGACACAAGCTGCACAGCATCGCATACCTAGACTGAATCTAACCTAACACGCGCTTATCCACCTAAGCTACACTCTTTCCGAGGTCATAGAAAGAAAAAAAAAACCAGATGTGTGTCTTGTCTTCAAGAGCAAAAGCTTGGAGTTATAAATGTTATAGATCATATACATACAAAGTTGTTTCTTTTATTTACGAAACGAAATATTGAAGTTGGGCTTCATCTTGTATTACTTCCTGGATAGATCTCAACAAAATTGATATCATAGAGCAAAGTTGCATTGCCTGGTATGTTACAGTCCCCTACATAAACCAAATGCAAGACAAGCCGGATTATTAAACACAAGGAAAAGATTACACGCATAAACAAGTGAAATGGTGGGAATTCAGTACCGGAGAAGCATCCCGCAGGCTCTGGTCCATAAGCTAACTTAGGTGGTATCTGAAGTTTACGCTTTCCCCCTGTAAACAAAGAGTCAGGTCTAACAAATCAATCGAACAACAACGAAGAAGAAGATGACAGAACTTGCCTACTCGCATTGGAGGTACTCCTTCGCCTCCAAGAATCCCTTGGTCTAGGCCTCTAATCACCTGTTCATAGAGACTGACTAACTTTAGGAACTAAGAAAGAAACACAATAAGGGTTTTTGGCAGTACCTTGCCGACTCCGATTCGCATTGTAAGTGGTCTCGCACGCTTATAGCTACTGTCAAACAACGTTCCATCTGCAAACCTCGCCGTGTAATGAACCTGCCCCAACTCCAAATTCTTTTAATAACTTCGAATCGCATAATTTAGAAACTTTGCGTATAGATTCAACAACACAAACCACCTTAACAGAGAGATTAGAAGAAAGGGTAACTTTTTCGGAAAACTGCGAATTGATTCAGCATAATCACGGGCCAAATCTGACATTTTTTAATCCTCAAAATACTGATAAATCCCTAAACAGAGCAGTCATATCGATTCAGGGGAGAATTAGAGAGATAGAATATATATTTTACATTGACGAGTACGCCACGAGGAGCTTCGTCACCGAATCCGACATCGACATCGCAAAACCCAAGTCCCGATTTTGCGTAGCGGTATTCGCATAGAGGATCTCCAACTGTGGCGTAATACTCAATCCTCGTGGCTTCTGCGTCCAGAGGCGTCAGAATTGAAGCTGCTATGAAACCTAGACCCATTCCGAAAACGCGCTTCTTCGCGGCGAGGAACGTGAGTTTCGGCTCACAGTCGGTGGAAGAAGAACAGAGACACGAGAATGACGAGGGAAAAGAAGAAGAAGAAGAAGAGAAGATGGTGGGAGTGATAGGTCTGAAGGAACGTGTGTTGAGAGATTGTGTGACTGTTAAAGCAGAATTTGCCATTGTTAGATTCGAGCTCTCTTCTTCCTTATCTGTGGGAAAGCGCAAGCGTTTGGTCTGAGAGTCTTTTGAGAGGCAAAAAAACAAACAACATGGATAATGATTGTAGGACCCACACTGCCACGTTTCACGACTAAAGAAAAAAAATTAAGTCAACGTTTTTGTAAGCGGCAATATTTAACGAAAACAAGAATTTTGATTAATTCTGATTAATTGGTGAGAAAAGTATTGAGTGATTAGACACATGAACCAATTAGAATTCGATATCATTTTCTATTGTTGGGTGTTTGGTCATATCCTTTGACAAAATTGATCTTAGACCTAACGGACCATTAAAAGGAAGATACATTGAAAGCTGGAGAACAAAGCATCAAGATTGTACCAAATCCATTTACTAACTCTCATCTGCCTCATCTGCGATTTGAGAACTAAGCCACCAAGATTTTTCATTAAAGATATTTACGATAGATAAAAGTCTTCCACCTCGAACACTTTTCATAGCGGACCAATATATGTATTTTACAACTTTTGTGAAATGTGCTATAACAAGTTCATATATAATGTGTATTACATGTTTCATATTTCATCTTAGGTTTCATCTTAGACTTCCACCACAACTGATATTCAGGTATCTTCATATCTTTTAGCAGCAACGCTTTTAACTTTTGGAGCCAATCGGCCCACCAAATATACAGAACCTGAATCGAATCATTTGGATAGTAACTTAGTGGCCATACCAGTGGCTTATCACTGGACTATGAAACCAAGCATTAGCGTGATTTGTCCATACGAAATTTGGAGAAAACCCATCAGTGCGACAGTAGCTGATCAGTATCATGGTCCACCATAACCACCACCATAATAATAACCATCATCATCATATATTCCTTTTAGATAGAGACACACATATATCGTATATGCATATTGCGGTCAATCTATATGTAAGTCAATCTATATGTAACTGGTCCGTGGACAGAAAAAAAATCAAAATCAAAATTCATATGAACTTTTGTACACACGAACAAGCAAAAGATATTTTCATCAAATCTCATGATTTGTTAGACGACCAAATTCACTGCGAAAAAAATAGAAGAGTTTGTTTTTGTAGGACTTATTATATACAGTGGCATATGACATTATTAAAAAGTCCTCCAACAAAACATTTATGACGTGTTGAGAGAGAGAGAGAGAGAGTTTAAGCTGAATAATCTAATCTAATTAATGAGAAAAAACAAGAATTAGAGAGATGGAAGAAAAAGGCTAAGAACTTTATGGACAAATCGCATTTTCTTTTTTGACACGGAGAGACGGACGCATTGCATTTTAATCATCACTATTGATTTATTTGCATACGTATTCCCTTCTGCATTATGTTTCTTGGAAATTTTCAAATTTCAAATCTATTGGCATGGTAAAAATGAGAGTAAAGTAAATAAAAACATATATCAAATGGAATTATGTATCATAATGGGAACATGACTCTTAATGTAGATGATTGCGAGAGAAGACACCAAGAAAGACTAAGCACATGGGGACAACAGTATTTTATCAAATTTCAAATCATCACCACAATTATAATAGCTATATAGTATATACAACTAAAATTTAATATACTATAGTCCCGAAGCTATACTCCAGAATCCGGCGGCCGTCGAAGATTCCACAAATTTCGCCACCAATCACTCCAATATTGAATAAGATAACGGATCCATAAGCTCATATATAGTCAATTATTAGTATTTCATATCATAGTGCCAAAAACAACATTATCTTACTATATAAATTGGATGCATGCATACGGTTGCGATATGTAAGATTTTTATAATTTATAGGATTACTGTGTAAACTTTAATTTTATTAATATTGAGATTTTAACACGTATTTTGAAAAAATAAAAAATAAAGAGGCTAAAAAATAGAAAATATATATTTTTGTATGCCTCATTGCTCATATTATAAAATAAAAAATTGGTAAAAGTATATTTTTATATTCTAACTGAAAAATATTCAATATTCTTTTATATATATATATATATATTCTAAGAAAATTATATGTTTCATATTATAACTGAAAAAGTTATATACTCTAATGGAAAAAAATATTTTCTCATACCTCATATTCTAAGAGAAAAACGTTACAAACTATAACAAAAAAAAAAAAAAACATTGCATGTCATATTCTAACAAAAACTAAAAAAATGCATATTTACCATATCTGTGTATATAACCTAAAAAATAAAAAATATTATTTATTATTTAAATATATATATTATTATAATATGCTTATTGTGGAATTATTACATTATACAATAAAATTGAAATAATCTAAGTGTAATTATATTATTTTAATTTTTTTCGTACATTATTTCAAAAACTTTAAAATAAATTTCGCGTATACGCAGTAGTACTTCCTCCATTCTACAATATAAAATGTTTTAAATTTTTCACATAAATTAATAAAAATTTAATGCTTACATTTCACACCAATTACCTTTTTAATATATGTTAACCAATTATAATTCAAGTATTCAAATAATTTTGATTAATATTTATTGAAATTTGTAATATGTTAGTATTAATTAACCAAAAATAATTTTAACAATTTAAAATATTTTATATTCTAAAACAAGAAAAAAAAATTAAAACATCATGTATTCTAGAATGGAGGAAGTAATTAATATTTGCAAAATAATCGTTATTATAGTAAAAAACAAAAAAATGCTTAAGGTGCTATATTTTTCTTTTGTGTGCAAAGTGCAAAGTGCAAACCACATGTTTAAGGTACTGTATAATATTATACGAATATACAAAGAAAAACTTATTTAAATGAGAATATCCAGCTGCCAACAAATACTCACCAGCATGTAATTAAGGGGTGGGGAAATAACAGTCATAGATTAAACCATTATTAATAAACAAACCCTACAAGAAACAAATGATTCTAGAAGTATTTTTAAAATAGAAAATATGAATGAGTAACTTCAATTTATATGTGCTATGTTTAATTTTCTGAATAAGATGTCAAGAGATTAGCCTAGATTTCGGACAATATATAAAGTATATATTATTACGTTCTCTGGTCGGAAGATGAACATAACCAAGTACCATCATTATTATGATCATGAACGGAGCCACCGAAACTTTCATCTTCACCGGTGGTTATGTTCCCGTTAGTCACCGTCGTCGTCGCCGGAGGAGTAGTAGATGGAATCTGCAACATACCAAGACCAAACTGATCGTGGTCATTGCTTCTAGGGTTTGAAGTAATGTTTGAAATCTGAGCTTGAAGAAGAGACTGTAGATTCATATTCTCGAAACTGCAATTAGGGTTTTGATACTGTTGAATCTGTGATCCGGATGAGAGAGGAGACGTTGGGAGGAGTTTTTGAGCGAAAGGTCGTAACAAGAGACTGTTGTTATTGTAAGAGTTTGGTGAGGACGAAGACAAGCCGAGGAAAGTATTGAGGCGCGTGGTGTTCACGACGGAGTTGTTGTTGAATAGCGGCGGAGCTGGAATCCCGGTGAACTCTTGAACCATTGCTCGGAAATTAGAAGTGTCCGTCGTTAGAATCGTGGTTGGTGCTCTTCTTGATGCTCGAGATCTTTTCTTGGTTTTCTTGGTTACTCCTATGTTGTTAGGAGGGAGCGATGACGTGGCGGAAAAAGTTCGGAGGTCGGGCTGAGAAATCGGCTCGGGTTGTTGGTTTACTGGTAAGAACGTGTTGTTGTTGTTGTTGTTGTTGTTGTTGAAGTAGTCTGCAGGTGGTATTAGAGAGTTGTGGTTGTTGTGGTCGAAGTGGAGGAGGTTGAGGTGGTTTTGTTGAGGCGGAGGAAGAGATGACACGTGGTGGTTGTGGTGGTCGAAGAAGGCGGAAATGGACTGGTCGGCGGCGCGTGAATCGTACTCTTCTTCTCTTCCCACTCCTCCGCCGCCGCCGCTTGAAGATTGCATGCTACTACTATTACCGGACTCCATCTTCTGATCGAAGAAAAAAAAACTTTTTTGTATGATTTAGATGAGAGAAAACGTAAGAACTAAGAAGTGATTTGGATGACAATAGGTACTCGATGAGATGGGGTATTATGGTAAACAAATATTTTGGTGTGACACGATTTTTTTAATTATTATTTTATTTTTGTGTGAAAGGGAGAAAAACAAGGAAGGTGAAATCGCATTAAGTGGTTCCACTACCACCATCCACTATTGTCTACTCTATATATTATTACCTATCCAAAGTTTGTTTATATTAGATTTATTCGCTTTTCTTAACATTCATACCAAAAAAAGATTTATTCGTTTTGGTGATAGTCAAATTCAGTTTGATTCTGAATATTTGCGTCGCATGATGATTTGTTTTGTTTTTCTGCCACTACGAGAGGATATGATCATATGGCTATTCTTCGTTATTTGTACTAGATGTTTAAATATGAAAGTAAGGATATATATATATATATATATATGTACATATGGGGTTATTTAACAAAATGCCACAACCCTATATTCACTTTACCCATACGGCTTAATTTTGTTTGGTTACCCACACTCATTTATAAATGTTGTCGAGTCATACTTTATATCTAAATGATCGAAAATTTTAGTTGAAATCTAAACTATGGAATTAATAATCACTCTATCGCAAATGATTATGACAAAAACTAGTAACTTCAATTAAATGACAGTATCACATAGAACACGCATTTAAAACTACTATCGTTCTAAAAAGATTGAAGGATATACGTTTATCAAACACGTGTGAGGGAAGGGCGGAGATGAAAGTGATTGGTTAATTGAATTTGGATTGTGGCAGGACACAGTCGGGAAAAAGTCGCATAGATAATATTTTTATATGTAGACAGAAAATCTAACCGAGAGATTGTTGAGTATGATGATTGATCGCTGATTACTTATGAATCACATAACTCTTTTTTAATCTTTAGTGTGTGATTTTTCTTTTCTTTTCTATAGAAATGGACATAGGCCCAAAATTGCACCTAAACCCGCAACTGAGGCCCAATATAGAGTGTACGAAAAGTTATTTATGGTATTTGTTAGCCCACATACTAATATAAGATTTTAAGATTTTAAGAAAAACGGTCGTTTATAAAAAAAATATCGCCGCCGTGTGAAAAACGTTCGATTTGACGACCACTCCCAAACTACATTTTTAATTTTTTTCCCCCCAACAATACAGTACATATTTACAAGCTACATTGGGTATTTAACTATAAATAAATTAATCAAAATCTGACAGCAAATATTTCGAAAAACTTATTATTTATTCATATAGAAATATAAAATGTTAAAAGGAAAACAAATCTATATTCTTTTTAACTTATTTGGTTACGCTGGCAAGATAGAGGCATAAGGGGTAGTTACGTAATCTACTACGCCATACTGACCGACTCGCCGAGTAACACCGTGTTCAGAAAAAAAAAGTCAATCTCAATTCTCACATCATGACGGTAAAGAATCCGCCACGTCAACTACACACGCTACTCCGAGAAACACGAGATCATTACCTCACTTGTTAATCTCTCAATATTCGCATCTATTTAATACATCCATGAGTGAGAGAAGCATACAAATCACTCGCCGGCAAAAAAATCAATCACCGATGGCTCGCCGCGACTTTCTCGTCCCATTCCTCCTCCTTCTCGCCACCGTCTCCGCTGTCGCGCTCGCTGTAACTTACTCAATCTCTAACCTCTCCCGGATTTTCATTTCTAACGGAGGATTTGATTTTATTTTTTGACTTTTTAAAATTTCTCTCTGATTATTTCCACAGGAAGATGATCCAGACTGCGTCTACACATTCTTCCTCCGAACCGGATCGATCTGGAAAGCCGGCACCGACTCGATCGCAAGCGTCAGGATCTACGACAAGTACGGTGACTACATCGGGATCAAAAACCTCCAAGCCTGGGGTGGATTAATGGGGCCTGACTACAACTACTTCGAGAGGGGCAATCTCGACATTTTCAGTGGAAGAGCACCGTGCTTGCCTAGTCCGATCTGCTCCTTGAACCTAACCTCCGACGGCTCCGGCGATCACCATGGCTGGTATGTCAATTACGTTGAGGTTTCGACGGCTGGTGTTCACGCACAGTGCGCCACTCAGAATTTCGAGGTCGAGCAATGGCTCGCTACCGATACTTCTCCTTACGAGCTCACCGCCGTGAGGAACAATTGTCCGGTGTCGCTTAGGGATAGTGTTAGCCGGGTCGGGTCTGAGATCCGGAAAAAGCTTTCTTGGGTAGTCTGAGTTTTAAATCTGTGGTGCTTGTATCGTTTGTTTGTCGTCGTCTTTGCGAGTGTAATGTGCCTTTAATGATAATATGATTCGAAATAAATAAAACGTTTTAGTTATTCCTCGATGCTTAGGGAGAGAGTGATTAATCAGCGATTAGTTGATAAAATCATGTGATTTGTCTCGTCTTTTGTAAAACCGATATTTCTCCAATTTGTTTGTGTAGTTTGTATACTTTACATTTATTAAATGGAAAGAATACGAAGAATACGACCTGAATAGAAATTAATTGTATGCATATAGGTGTCGGTATTAATAAGCGGAATAGAAATTTGATTGGACCAGCAGTAATAGTAATACATTGGGCAAACGATGCCACGTTTGTCTTCA
Source organism: Noccaea bulbosa (assembly GCA_900406535.1). Lineage (NCBI taxonomy): Eukaryota > Viridiplantae > Streptophyta > Magnoliopsida > Brassicales > Brassicaceae > Noccaea > Noccaea bulbosa. The sequence continues at coordinate 12,357 of OVBJ01000223.1, read as the reverse complement.
TATCTGTGTGATACTTGCAACTATATTGTCCACGTTGTATCTGTATTTTTTGGTGGGCTTGTCAAATTGTCCACATATTTAAAACGTTAATAAAAAAGTTTCGACATTGTTGAATTTGAATCTACTAAGCTAATTTTTCATTTTCCAAATAACAAATAGAAGGAACAGCAAAATCGTCTAATGAAAATTACCAATGGGAAGGTAACAAGTAACAACAAGCAAAAGCATCCATTGGGTGTTTTGTTTTCTTTCTGTGAACATCTGTCTTAGTGTTTTGGTCAAAAAAAAAAGGGGTCATTGTGAAACAGAAGTAACTTCTTTAAGAACCTCTCGTGAGAGCTCATCTGGATTATACTCAACCCCAAAGCATCTCACAACCTCCATCTTCGGATTCAACAAGTACCTAATCACACACACACACACACACACCCACAAAACATCACTTGTACATTTAGCTCTCTTTTTTTTCCTTTCTTACGAACAAAAAAAACTTTAATGTGGGATTAGAGTAAGATTCCTTACATGTTGTGAGAAGTATCAACGAGGTAATCGTCTCCATCTTCTTGAACCTTTTTGAAATAAACACGATACTCCTGTGCCATTTGTCTCATTGCAGTCGCAGACCCAGTCAGTCCAAGTATTCTACTGTCAAACTCTGCAAACAAAAAAAAAAAAAAAAAAGTTATGATGAGCAACGCTAATGTCAGAATGAGGCTGGGACACAGGGCATAAAGTTATAAAAACGAGACCTTTCAAGTAAGCGTGGAGATGAGAAGGTGTGTCTCGTAAAGGGTCAAGAGTGACAAAGACAGGCATGATCTTCTGGTTATGACTAGACTCTGTTAAGTTTCCACCAACACAAAGACCCATCATTAGTAAAAAGATTAAGAGCTGAAATGAGAGTGGAGCAAAGGTTTGTTTTTAAGTGATTACAACAAACCTAATTTATCAACAGCTTTGGACATCATCTTCAATTGCTCAGGTCCAACATCCGGGGAAAACGAGTAGCCAAAGTAGAGTAGAACCCATTTACCGCTAAAGTCTTTCTCAGTGACAATCGTGTTCTCTGTACTCATAAGCGTGAATGGGCCTCCGATGATCGGACCTTTCACGGTTGTATTCGAGCCACATCCGCAACCGCTATTGCTGCTTGTGCTTGGTTGACCTGAAAAAAACTTGGAATGAGCTTGGAAACTCTAATGGATCAATCCAATGCAATCAAAAGTCTTTTAATATACCTTTTGGAACTGCTCTCCTCTCATCGTTGTAATGAAGAAACGAGACGAATCCAGCAAATCCAAGCACAAGTGCTGGCTGAAAATGGAAACATGGCATCCAAAATTGGTTTCCACAAGCAAATAAAAGATGGAATTTTTATAAGTTATAAGTGAAAACCAAGCAGTACAGCAGCATAACGAGCACGAGAAGGAGTAGAGGCTTGAGCTTGAGCTTGAGCTTGAGTTCTTATAGGAAATGGAGGCTTGTTAGCATCTGCCCTTCCATGGCTGCTATTTCTTGTTGATTTACTGTAATTGAATGCTTGGATTCGTCTACATGGCCCAGACCTACAATTTGAAAATCGACATCAATCACTGCTTCCATTCCTCAATTCTGGAACGATAAACAAAAAAAACTTCAAATTTGATACAAGAGAAGAAAACCCAGCAAGAAACATTCGCATCAAAATCAAACTTGCCCAACAAATTGTTCTATATTAAATTCAAAACCCAGACAAAGAGAGTAGAAATTAGGGTTTATCATGGGTTTAAGAATGACTAACCTCCGGAGAAAATTCGCCGCCTGATTCGCACCATGTTTGCAGGAATGAAGAAGACGGAGCGAAGAAAACATTGAAAATTGTTGTTCTTTCTTAGAAAAAAATTTCAAAGCGTAGACCCATTTTCCGAATTCGTCTAAAAAAATCCGCACTTGCCTCTCGTAGAATCTTTTCCTTGGTGAGGAGCCAAAAGAAAAATATTTTGTTTTTCTTGATCCCCAAGCTCGTTTTCCTGTTTCTGTTTATCCGTGATGGAATTCATTTTTGTGTTGACCCAACAACTCTGTATACACATACTTTTTGTTATTATTGATCTGAAGCCCAATAATGTTTGTCAGTTATAAAGCCCGGAAAGCCCAATAGCCATACAGCATTTAGAGCGCAATATTATTGTCACACAACCTTTCTTATGACAAATGAATCATTCAGCATGCTATACTGAAAAAATTTGAAATCGAAAATGCTTTTAAAAAGACAAGTTGAGTTGGTAAATGCGAGAAAAAACCGGTCCAAAAGACCCACTAAAGTTACGCAAAGCAACGACAGCCACTTACTATGTCCTCCATGCAAACTCTCTTCTCTTCTCTCTTTCTTCACTACTTCCTCCACCACCATACATTCCCTTTGCTGACCATTTTTGCCGATGGAGGGGCCACGGCAACCTCCGACCTCCACCTCCACTGCCACCGCCAACGACAATCAAGGCCAACCCGGTGATACTTCTTCCACGTGGCACCGTCCCACCAACAGCCTTCCCCATCTCCCTTCGTCTCCCTCCCAAGTTTCTTCACCTCCACCCCATTTACGTAAACATTCCCTGAATCTCTTCCCAGCACTATCATCTTGCTCTCCTCCTCCTCATGATCCGACCCCAGAGATCGAGACCTACGTAGTCCAGGTTCCAAGGGATCAAGTCTACTGGACTCCTCCCCCGGAAAATGCAACCATCGCTGAACGACGTCTTAATACCCAGCCGGGGAAAAATAACAAAAGACTCTGCTCCAAAAAGCTCATGTGCTTCTTTATCGCAGTGGTCGTCATGGGATTCATTATTTGCGGGATCGCACTGATCGTCCGTTTTGTTGTATTCAAGCCCAAACCTCCTCTTATCCACGTTAAGAAACTCTGGAAATCTCGCCATCTCAAGATCATGTTGACATCCAAGAACACGGCGTCCAACATGTGGGTCACCTACAAAGGTCTTGTTTCGCTCACCTACAAGAACAAGAACCTTGGGCAAGGGGATTTCCCGGAGCTGTCACAAGCCGTGAATGGATTCAACACTGTTAGTCTAAAGCTAGAAGAGTCCAAGAACGAGGCTGTGCTGCCGCCTGAAGCGGTTAGTTTGGTACTGACGATGGAGCTCAATGCGAAATATGGCTCGGGCTTGTTGAAACGGATCAGGAAAGTAGCGGTTACATGCGATGTTAAGGTAAAAGGATTGTTAGATGCGGTGGAGGTTGAGATTGTGTCGGAGAATTGTGAGAGTGAATTCACTAAATAAAACAAATTCACACTCAAAAGATTAATTCATTGTGTCTAGAAGTCTAGTAGAGCCAAATAGTTAATTAATTCTCCTGTGCTGTTTTTTTCCCTCCGTTATNTTTTTTTTTTTTTTTTTTTTTTTTTTTTTTTTTTAAATTATATTTTTACATCTTAACGTGTGTTGTTGAGGAAGAAAAGAACCATCACCATCTTCATCGTTTTCATCATTTCCTCACAATATCATTATGAGCTTCTTGGCTTTCATCTCGATCGAGATTCTACTTCACAAATCTTTCACTCGTTTCCAGTTAAGAGCTTACAAGCAACTGATCCCGCCTCTAGAAACCACCGAGCGATTCATCTACATATGCCTATGGTTTCCCACCTACGAATGTATATCGCTGGTTTAAGTAGTCTTTTGATAAATCGAAGCCAAACCTTAATTAACCGGTTCCTTTGTGTTTCTTTGGTATGACATGAGAGTAGAAAGTGGAGAAACAAAAAGGGTTTGGAGGAAACATTAAGTAAGTTTCATAGTAGTGGTGCATGGGGTTTGAGAGTTACGTTAGAATTATGTTCGAAGCTAACTAAGTGAGAAACTTGTGATTTTTTTTGGGATGGTGTTGGGCTCACACAACATGAAACCACAATTCATTTGGGCTCACACAACATGAAACCACAATTCATAGTCGGAAAACAAAAATTAAAGACGTTCAAAAATCAAAATCCCACACACATTTTTTTGTCAGAACAAACACACAATATAACTGGCCACATCTCCAATTCGAATATGTTGTGAACGAAGATATAATTTGGTTTGGCACTGGAGCCTAACTAACTCAAACTGATCTAAAAGCTGTTTTGTAACAAAACTCTTAGACACTAGCTTGCACTTGTTGTACAAAAGTTTGGTTTTTGAATAAATGTTACAAAACAGTGTTAATAGTGTTTTAATATTGAAACCCTAGTATATGACAATTAGTGAAATCGAAAACAAATCTAGCACATATTAATGCACATAGTTTATAAAGATTTCACTGTAAATTGAATATTCTTAAAACAAAGGAAGAGAACGATATAAATATGTTCTTAAAAAAAAAATCAAAAAAAATCAAAAATCAAAAATCAAACATGTCAGGAAGAGAGTGTGATAAACCCCAAAATGGAAATCAATTAAAACAAAGAAATCACCGAATTATAGAATCCAGCAGACGATAATGAGATTCTAGGAAGAAATACAGAAAGAGAGAAGAGAAAACTTGAACATCATCATTATGGATCTCTTTTTCCCCTTTGGATCGTCTAATCTTCAACGCCTCCTGAAGGGATAATACCTAGCGTTGTCATCCATCATCATCATTGCACATCTCCTTCTAGCAGCACCTTGGAGTCCGCCTGGGTGGCGGAGACGATTGCCGCCCCAGCCCACTGCTTCAGCATCGTCATGGTCATCATAGTTGAGGTACCAAGGAACTCCTTGCGCAAAAATTCCATTCAACATCCATACCACCAAAGAGCCATCCACTAACAAGCTCATAACCTGCATCAGCATCTTCTTGAATTTCCACGTCCCTTGAAGCGATAATAACATTTCCATCCCGGTCTAAGCAAAAGACTGTACAGTAGAAACTCGATAAATTAATAAATTTTTCCGGTTCCAAGTTGAGCCAATGTAAATTATGACATAATTCGATATAATAATATAATAATAATTTTTTTGAAACGCCTACGTAAAATATGGTCCCAATAATATCATAAATTAAAAATTATCATATAAAAACTTATAAATATATATAACTAAGGTAACCTACTAAAATATGAATCTAAAGTTGTTTGCTTTTTCTTTAAGTTGAAATTTCAAAGAATAAGTAATCATATGGTAATATTTTTTAGGCATATTTTAAGTACGTAAAATGCACATAATCTTATAATTAATCTTTATGCATTTTTTAGGCATGTTAAAAAAATGAACATGTAAGTAAATAAGGTTTTGAGGTTCTGACGTATACACCAAAATAATATAGAAAAAAAAAAATTTAGAATGATATAACAAATACAAAAAAAAATGTAAACAATAAAATAAATACAGAAATATCAAACAAAAAAAGTTAATAAAATCTTGTATTAATTTATAGAGTTTATACTGTATTTCCAGTCCAGGGGTCGTATTGTTGCACTACATTATTAGGAAGACAGTACTTGATGTGCCTGAAGGTTGTGTAGATCAAGACATGATGATCACCCCAAGCTGCACTTTTCACGGAGATTTTCCCATCAATGACGCACAGGCTGACGAGCGTCTTGCTTGCTATACAGATAGTATGTTTGCTGAGCAAAGCAACACTCTCCATATCAGTAGACCAAACAATGTACCTAACAAAAATGGCGTTTGTAGGCATAGGCAAGCTTCTTGCTTTCACCACCTTGTTCTGAAGGTCCCTGACTATCACTTGATTGGAGCTTCTCTCAAGAACAGCAAAACGGCTCTTTGCTATAAAAACCGAAGAATCACCAGTCCCCCTCCTTGGCTCTTGCACAGAGCCACTGCTCGGTATCATGAACAATTCGTAAGAACCGCCATAGAAGACGAGAGCTGCCTCATCTCTAGGGCTGTAGGATAAAGTCCTTGGACTTTGGTTCAAGCTTGCAGCTCCTGTATCAGGACCAAAGAGAGGGGCGACTTTCGAGTCTTGCCCAGTTGAGAAATGATAGCACCTCAAACACATATCCTTGGCATAGAAGAGCAAATCACCACTGACAACAAATGCAGGACGTTCTCTCGCAAGTTTGAAAACCATCATTCCAGAGTCATGTCCTGCTGCCAGCAGATTAACCTCTGGGTGCACTGCTAGAGTCCAGAACCTATCATGTTCGCGGCAGAAAGACAGGATTTCTGTGTTATTTGGAACATCCCAGACACGGATGCTTTTATCCTCAGAGTTAGAGACAACTATGTCGTTTCTTTTGGGGTGGAACACAACAGATGACACATTGTCCGTATGCCCTCTCAATATATCCTCAACTTTTAGATTACCTTCCCAGAGCCACGACTTTACTAGGCGGTCATTTGAGCCAGAGACGAAGAGAGGCAGCTTAGGATGAAAAGAAGCACAGTTGACTCCGCTGTCGTGATCACCTTTGAACACGCACTCCACATCAAGGTTAACACCACCAACATTCATCTCGCTGAAACCCCCCAGGAGATAGTGTCTTCTCCCTAAGAGCACCAATATCCCAAATACGGACAGTACCGTCCATAGAAGCTGATAGGACAAGGTCTTTTCTAGGATGGAAAGAGGCAGATTTGACATGATCCTTGTGACCGGTCAAGCGAAAAATACAAGCCTCTGGATCCCAGTTCCATATGCGTATAGTCTGGTCGTCACTTGCGCTCAGGATCCACGGGTATTCGTGGTGGAATTGAACCGTACTGATCTTGCCTTCATGCCCAACCAGAGTGACAAGGGACTTGGACTCGTGTGTCTCACAGTTCCACACCTTAATCTGTTTATCATCCCCTGCAATTCACAGAATACATGCTTAATCCACACCAAACGAGATCAAACGAAACAAACATGCTTCCTGCAATTCACAGAATACATGCACCAAACGAGATCTAATCTAGAGTTTCTGTACAGAGAATATGAATGACCTACTTAATCCACACCAAACGATCCCATCGTGATAACAAATCCAGAGTGAATCATACCTCCTCAGACCAACAGTGGCTCCGATTTGTGGAAACCCACACCACCAACAGCTCCGTCATGCTCGTCAAACTTACGGATCAACGATCCCGTCAGACAATCCCAAAGCTGGATCTCGCCACTGTGCAAACTCGCGATAATCCATGGCCTCCTCGAGTGGAAACTCAGTCCCTTGACTCTGTCAACATTTGCCTCCAGCTTCGTCATCATCTTCATCGATCCAATCACGCTAGGAGACGGTGCGAGGTTTTAAGCAATGAGAGTAAGAAAAAGGAAAGTGTGATTCTGTTTCGCCGTGTAGCTGATTAATTAACACTTTATATTTATGTACAGCCTCAGTGACTGTAAACTAATCTTCATACTTTGGTGATATGAACCTCTTTCTCTAAAAGCTTAGCTCCCTCTTAACCCTAATTCTCTTTTAGAGATTAAGGTTAATTCTTGGGGCTTCCTTTCTTATTAATCATTAGAGAACATTATATAGGTCTTGATACAACTTAATCATAACCCTAATGCAAAAAGAAAAACACTTAAACTATGAAAGCCCAATTCATAAATAAATAAAACACCAAAACCCATTAATCTAAACACCTAACCGTAATCTAAACATCTAACCATAGTCATGTATCATTTGGCTCCTAAACAACCTCTAATCTGGTATTACAGAACTAAGCTGTTTTTTCTTTAATTTGCTCTTTGTTTTTACTTTTTTAGCAATTTATCTCTATTTGTTTTTGCAGATTTTCTCAAGAAATCCTATGTTAATTAGCTTGTATATCAATCTCAGTGTCAAAACTTCATTTTCTACAACTTTTGACAAACTTTTATATGGTATTTAAGAGTTAAGCTATTTTTCTGCTCAATCTTCAATCCTAGAAATCCTGTGTTTATATATGGGAAAGGGTTAATTCTATGTTCATTAGTTTGTACAGTGTAAACTACAATTTGCAACTAATGAGAGAAAGTTAATCGTAAACAAATCCTAAAAGAGTATTTGAGAATTAAGCTTTGTTCTTCAATTTTTTCATATTCTTCTAAAAAAATCCTATGTTTATTAGCTCAGTGCAACCTTCATTTTTCATAAACAAACTCTAATATGATATTTGAGGATTAAGCTATTATTTTTCTCCTACAATTTTCTCTATTTCTTTACAATCCATCTTTTGAGTTTTTTTTTTTCTTATTCAAATTCTTCCTATAACTCATATATATGTCAATTAGTTTGCGTATAAGCTCACTGTACTGAGAAAGGAGATCCTATGTCTATTAGCTTGTACAGAAGCTCAGTGTAAACTTCACTTTACACCTTATGACAAAGAGTTAATAATTAACAAGCTCTAATACAGTCTTTGAGAATTAAGCATTTCATTCTTTTCAGTTTGCTTAATTGTTTTCCAACCCATCCTCGATTTTTACATATATATTATCCTATTTTTATATTGTTTTCAGTGTAAACTTCATTTTTCTTACAAACAATAACAAAGAGTTGATCACAAACAAACTCTAATATGGTGATGTATGAGAGAATTAAGCCTTCTTTAACCTTCAGTTTGCTTAGTTAATTAATTTGTTTTTCAATTCATCTTCGATTCTTTATTCGAATTCTAATATGGTATTTGATGATATTTGAGAACTAAAGCTCTTTGTCCCTCAATTTCTATATTTTCAAATTCATCTTCATTTTTTTTTTTTTCAGATTCGTCCGAGAAATACCATGTCTATTACTTGTAAACTTCATTTTACAAGTAATGAAAAATGGTTAACTCTATGTTTATTAGCTTGTATATAAGCTCATTTTACAAGTAACACAAACTGATAAATACTTAATAATATTCAAAAGAAGGGAAGATTAATGATTTAGAAGAAAATAAACGACATTTTGACAAAGAATGTAATACCTTGTGAGACGAACAAATGAATGGCTGTGATTTGTGGAAATGAAGACCACGAAAATGCTCATCGAACCTATCGACCAGCGATCCCATACGATAATCCCGCAGCTGGATCACACCAATGTGCAGAAACCAGGGCTGTTTGGTGTGGAAGCTCATGCCCTTAATTCTGTTACTCTTTGTCTCCGACATATCCTTCGATTACGAATCGCCAGAACACTCTACATAAACCAAATATCACACATGAAACGGATCATAAAACAATAACAAGTACTCAATTCACTCAATACGAATTCACAAAACATGAAACGCAGACAGACAAGAACCAAGAAAAAAAAAAAAAAACCAGCGCAGCCTACTAGAAAGACAATTCAGATGATATTTCCATAGATCTAAAGGCGCCAAAGAGGTGATATTCAAATCGAGATTCTTGTTTTGAAAAAAAAAATGGAGATCCAATTCAGATCATATCAGTTTCAGTTTCAGAGAGGAATAACCGATGAAGCAAGAATTACCAGATAAGCGTAGGAGTCGGTGTGGAGAATTCTGAAAAGGTTTCAAACTGAGAATTAGATCGATGAGATCGAAAGAAGAAGGAAGATAAAAGTTGGATTCAGTTTCGCCGTACAGATCTGAGTCATAGGGGGTTAGTAGGTTATAATAATTGAGATGGAAAAGGAAAAACATATATATTTATTCTTTCTATTTACGGCAAAAAATGCGAAAAATAAAATAAGAATACTGAGCTTTTTGATTAATAAATGATTAAATAAATATTCAACTTTCTAAAAACTGCCAAAAAAACAAAATTAACTTGCCGTTAAATGTGACGTTTAAAGCTTCTTCTTCTTCAGAGTGCCGCAGAGACAGAGAGAAAAAAAGTAAATCCTGATTTCACTATCAAGATCACTGAAAACAATGACTTGACAGACTGTCATTTGTAATCCAAGTACGGAAATCAAATCATAGTTGACTTTTGATAAAAGCAAGGTTGTAGCCATGTTCAAAAAAAATAAACTGTGTGACCAACTACTACTTTATAAAGTTTACGCAAAGCCACCAACTTTGCATTAGTAACAGATTCATCATATGAGTGTATTAATCCTCACTGATATGTTTTTCTTGGCTAAATTGTAAATATTCATAATGAAATCATATGTTCGGGAATTATACAAAAGCTCTTCAGTCTTCCCTATGTACTTGTTACCTTGAAAGAAAAAGAAAAAAACAAATAAAAGCAAGGAAACGATCTACATAGAACATAGTAGATAACAATCAGTAATAACAATGAGGCATTGAGTTACCGAGTCGTCTATGTCTTATGTGTTCCGATCTGTCGATCAATAGTTTTGAAGATGACTCAAGAAGAGACAGATTGCTGTCTTTGCAGATCCTGTTGCAGACTTGTAGTACTACTTTATTGACATTCTCGACAGTCAAAACCTGATGACAACTGATCAAACCAATCTCAATGAAGAACGCAAGAAAGCGTATGAGCTGGGAAGCGTAAGCACAACACTAGACCACTCAACTTTTCCCCAAACTTGACCATTCTTGCGCCTCTCAAGCGTAACCAACGCACAGCAAATACTCTTTTCTTGACAATTGCGACGAGCCTTGGCAAACTTGTCCCACAAGATTAAGAGTTTCCCACCGTAGCAAACTGTTTCAATCAACCCACGACGGCACGTCCTATTCAAGGAAGACAAACCCTTTACCGGTTTCAACTCGTTAGACTCTGTGTCATACCACAAGCAAGTTTTCGCACGACAAGAGTAATGCAGATTACCTACCATACACCTACTCTCACCAACGAGTGCTTTCGCTGCAACGTTCCATTTACCTAGTTTCGGATCATAAACAGAGTCTTTCTTCTCGTTGCTCCTAACGTAAATCTTCCTTTGTATAATCTCTAGTCTTCTAATGATGGAAGAGAAGCGTAGCTCCGCACCAGGGTCAGGTAAAGGTCCCACATCTGAGTCTTTGTGTCGAAAACTTCACCCCAACAATTGTCAGCCGTGCAACCTCCCATAACGTATATTTTCCCATCGAGCACGCACGCAGCGGGATTCGCTCGAGCTACAGTCATGTTTGGTGCCTTACGCCAAAAGGCACACTCCTTATTACGGACCAACATGACGTGTGACGGAAGGTGTTGTTGTCTGAGTGCATAGATCTCTGAACCAACCGTAACGACGAACAATGGTTTTTTATTAGCATACGAAGAGGGCACTTGTACCAAGATAGACTTCTTCTTCTCCTTCTCGTCAATTTGATCAGGTTTGATCCAGAGAGTGAACCATGAAGGAAGAGGACGATCGGGAAACTGTAAGCAAACATGGAAGAAGGCTTCTTGTGTTTTGTGGTGAAATCGCGCGTGATTGAGATCGAGGGATAAGACGAGAGAGCGAATCGTCTTGGAGACTAAGGAGAGATTCGGGTAGTACGATTTCGATACGCGGGCTAAGCAGTTTTGGATGAGCACATCGGGAAGCGACAAAAATGACGGAGGAGGAGATGGTTCGGTAAATTCCTCTTCTTCCACGGTGGTTCCACTACGGAGGCGGCGGTTTCAACCCAAGAGTATATCATTGCATTAGGGTAAAACACGATTAGGCCTTCATTTTTCCCAAACATGATTGTTTATAGATACCTTTGTTTTTATATTGAAAAAACCAAAACTAACCCTTGATTTAGTTTAATTATATATCTAGTCGATCCTGTACAAACTAACATATCAAAGAGAACCTCACAAGCCAAGACCAAGCCAATTGAAACTGAGCGTCTGATCACATATGTAAATGTTTAGAAATTTCTATCTTACTTTGTTTAGCTTGGGATAAAATCAGTCCCGGCCCTATCTTTTATTTCATTTAACTTTTGTAGATTAGGGCTCTGATTGTTAAGGACTTTTACTTTTAGGACTTTTAAAATAATGACTGTTAAAATTATAACTGTGCTTTTACTTTAAATATAGGACTGTGACTTTTAGAAAAATAAAAAGTCTCAAATTCTGGCTTTTGAAAAAATCACGTATTATGAGCAAAAAAATAGAAGTTAAGACTTTGAGTGTTTTTAGGGACTTTGAAAGATTATAGGAAAGCAAAAGTGTGATTGGTAAAATTAATAACTTTTAAATCTCTAAAGTGCTCAAAGCCCTAAAAGTCTAAACGCCAATCACACACTAAGTCTTTCCAAAACCAGCATATAATACCTTTAATTTATTTTCTAATATTGGAGACTACCTTGATTTTATTTAAATAATCCAATAGTCCCCGTCTAGAGAAAACTCTGATCATAACACTGATTGGTCCGATGTAAAATGAACATATGGGATGTAAAGACAAAATTCAACATATTATTTGGGTTTTCTCTATTGCTTTGATTTGATATATTAAACCTCATCTCAAATAAATCAAATCATATTTGTTGAGATTTTGGACGTCTTTAGAGCAAGATTATTGGAAGAAACGAAAATTGTATCTTAGTTAATATT
>OVBJ01000222.1:25748-75676 GCA_900406535.1 Noccaea bulbosa | reverse complement strand
ATCATGTGATTTGGAAGTTAAAGCAGGTGAGGTGACTAATTTTATAGAGTAATGGAACTATTCTCGTTTTAGAAAAAAGGTTAAAATAAACAAAAATAAGAAAAAGAAGCCGAAAAGGGGGTGTGATGAAACAATTTTCATGCGGCTTCTATGCATAATTACATTAACTGTCTCTTACATCACAATAAAGGGATAAACTCTCTAAATATACATATGCCGTGAAAAAATAAACATGCTATATTTATTGATGAAATCAACTTTTCTTGTTGAGATAATATTATTGGACATTGATATATCATATTACTTGAATACAGAGAGTCAGCTTAGTTGCTGAATGTACACCAACTTAGAACCTAATTACATAGAAGACTGAAAAATTATAATATTTGTGCTCTCAGTTTCTCATTAGGCGATGATTTCGTCTCTCCTACAATTTCGAAGTATTATGTTTGCAACATCTGCACCCTCATATTCCACATCGCAACATNTTTTCCCCCCAAAAAAAAAAAAAAAAAAAAAAGGTTGGAACTGAATAATGGGATAAACAAAATAAAATATTCTTTCTAGCTAGTAGAAAATTATAGGAAAATATATTGTGACTAAAAAAATGCATCGGTTACTTCTTACAAAGATTTTTTTTTTTTAATTAGATATACAACCCTGATACAAATAGATAACCCAAATGAATGAATGTGAGATAAATAATAGTAGCATTTTGCAAGGGACAATAACGATATTAATACTTATCCTTAAGAAATATTTTCAGATTTTTCCTGCCATCATTAGTAAAATTTAAATGTCCAAGAGATAAGCTGAAGGAACCTGTTTAGGAGTTTTGGGAGAGAAAACTATTAGGGAATATATCCCACGTCGAAAATTGGAAAGGATCTTAAGTAATATATAAGGAGCATGGGTCACCAGAGCATATATATTCCCTAATAAAAGCCTCCACCAGAGGATAACTTAGAGCATATCCTCCTCCTCCTCCGAATCCCATTTGAAACGAATAGTAAAAATTTGATTTTATGGTCTCCGAAAAATTAAATTCCGATGTAATGTTTTTTCGTGTGGTCGTATTTTGACAATACATCCACCATGTTGTCTGCGAAGAAAAGAGTATCATCATCACCCTTCACATATCTATTTATTTTGGACAAGATCTAAGTTAAATCATAAGTTTTTATACTATCATACACATAATAATCCTTTTCTATCGCAACTAAAAGTCTAAAGCCAAAGAATATGAGAGAGACAAACAAATATTGTCATAAGTCGTCCGATAAGATCATGACATCAAATTTTCTTACAAAAAAATATTTAGTCAAAAAAAAGATGAGAAAAGAGAATTGATAATTTTTTGATGTAAAAATGAAAATTTAAAATTTCTTGACTAATTATTTTTTTTTATATATATTCATCTTGATAATACTTTAATTTTACTTTTGATAACATTAATAATTCAGCAATTTCAACAAAAAAAATCGAATAATCATAAAACATTACTATTTTAAAGTTACTACTAATTAAATATAATTATCTGAGTATATATATTTTCATCATAAAAGATGAAATGGCCTACCATCTCACACCCTCGTCTTGCTTGGGCCTGTAAGTCTCGAGAGAATGGATCTAAAGATCCGAAGTTGAACTGTTTTTCTGAGCTTCGGGTAGACTTTTAGTTTCTTGATGTCTTCGTTAACTTTAAACGGCGGTAAGGTGGGAGACCAAGGTTCCGACGGCTTCACGTCCAAAAATATGTTGCCACGTGTCACATTTGGTCTCCACCATGACTCTACATAAGTTCTTCGAGTATTCAACGTACGTGAGTTCCCCACCAACACAAACATCAAGTGGCTCAAGTTCGTCGCTGTCTCCTTAGGCTGCAATAGCCTCTCTTGATATTTTGTGGTGAATATGTTACTGTAAACAGACTGTGAATTGATGTTGGGTTGGTTGAAGAAGATGAGGATGAAAAAGATTGCGATCCCGCCTAAGATGCATAACGGTGATGAAAAAGTTTGCGTGGTAACTTGGAGACGACATTGTATAATACAGAGATAATTCGAGAATTCAGAGGAGAAAGGTGATGAAGGTTATTTAAGGTTGAGAGAAAAGGTTTTAGGTGGTTGAACTAGGAAAATACTGATTACCCTGTATTGAATTATCATTAAGAGAAAAGTTGTGAAGTCTTTTGTTTTAAAGCCATGAAATAATATTAGTACTTTTTTGCAAACCTGTAAAAATAATGATATTAGTGATCGACAAGTTTTTTTTTTTTTTTGGTATGAATGTTAAGGTGATCGACAAGTTGACTAATAGCTGCATAAGATATGGAAGCAAAAAGACAATGAAAACTATTTTTGCTTAAATTATTAGTTAGTATGAACAATCGAGCACTTTGACATAATGTGTATAGGTTTGTTTTGATTTTTGTACCAATGTATTCGTATTTATTGTATGAAATTTCTCTTTTTTATTTCAGCTTATAAATATTATTTACTAGGTGATTTTCCCGCTGTTCGCGGGGTTCAATTCTTCTTTAGAAAAAAAATTGATGAAATTTATTTATTTAGAGATGAAAAAAGTCATGTTTTATAATCTTTCTTCATTTAAAATCAAAATTAATATGCTTGTATAGAACAGACCAAACGTTCACTATATTACATTAGCTATAACTATTCTCACTTATCATAAAACTATAAATATATAAAATCAACGAAAATCTATACTATTATTAGTTATACATTAACACTTATTTTCTCTTCTCAACCTAACATTAGCCGTTCTAAATCCCTTAACATTATAAAGTCACAAGATTATAACAAACAAAGCAACAATAGAGAAACTCAAAGTTAGATAGACAATTTGAAGTTTAGGGTTTTTCAAATTAAACTAAAGCAAGTGAAGTATCTGAACATACAATTGGACATAGTAGCCAAGCACTGACAAACAATTCTAAAATCTAACAAAAGTAAACACAACAAAAGAGTACACATATTAGATTGATAAAAGATGTATATATTACCATTTGTTATTTATGTTGAATATCTTTTTTTATAATGATTCTGGTATATCTATGATATATTCCAAAACTCTGTTTTCATTCTTGTTTTTTGTAGAATTATATTGATTCAAAGTTATCATTGAAGAAAAAAAGAAATTGCTTTAAAAAAAAAAACAAAGATATCCTTAGTTGATCAAATACGGTATTTGCTCTAAACTCTGTGGAATCTTTAATCTCTATTAACAACGTTAGTCTAACCACAAATATACATCACTCATATGAAAAAAATGTCGTTGTTCCCAAAAAAATATAAAATGCTATAATTTATCATATATAAATTACGTAAGTTAAGCATATGATACCAATTTTTTTTTATCATATATCGAGTACGTAAATAATTATTTTTTATATGATTAAGACAAATAACTTTTAAATCAATCATGTATGTTTAGGATATATACAATACACCTAATTCCTGTTTTTATTTGATTTTCTTTATGATAAATATAACTTTTAAATCAATCATGTATGTTTAGGATATATACAATACACCTATTTGCTGAGATGACAACCTAAGAAGAGAGTTTATTTTACTTTATATATATATATAGATGTCTATTTAACTATTTTGAAATTTTATGCCACGAATTTGTTAGCTTGATTTAATTATGTATTCGTTTATAGTGTTAAAATTAAGCATTTTAAATTATTTTTTAAAAAAGTTAAACAAATTAAAGTCTTAGTTGCAGTCATAAATTAAATATGATATATAGATATATAAAACTCAAATGACTATACTATAATAAGATAGTTCAAAGAAAGAAAAATTGAAAATAAAATATTATTCTTTTAGAAAAAGTATACTTCCTATATTTCATCGATAAAAAGTTTTAAGTGTGATTACTTTTTTTTTATCAGGTGTGATTACTTAAGTTTAGAAAAACTATATTTCATAAGAAAAAAAAAAATTTCTTATGTTTTATGTTATTGCTTACTTATTAAAATTACATATGATATTATAAATCTGTAATTTTTGTAATTTTTAAGATCTTGGTAGAATTATAATAATATTAAAATATAATAACATACTAATATTTTAACTTTTTGATCATGTTAAAATATTACATTTTTCTAAAAATAAAAAAATTATAATATTCAAAATTTAGATTTAATATAAAATATTTTAAAATTATTATCAAATTAAAATACATATTTATTCGTTTTAATCATATAGTCTAACTGAAAAACCATATTAAATCGAGTAAAATTTAGAAAAACATTTACATTTAGATACTACTAAGTAAGGTTTTCTACTCATATGGTTACACATAATGTAGATTTGTTTTATAATAGATTTCTTAACTATCACTCAACAACATATCCGATGTGGAATTTTAATAGTTCTAGTAATTTTAAAAAAAAAATTCAAATCATAACTTGGAAAAAAATTATATTTTTTATTCTACTTTTTTTTTATTTAGATGATACAAATTATTTTTTAAATAAAATTAAACAAAAATGATAGGAAAAATATAATGATTTTAAAAATAATTAATATAATAGAACTGAATTGAATATATTTCTTATTTAGTGATTTTCGTGATTACCAATTAAGAAAAGGGAATAAAATTTTAATTAATATTTAGTTTAATAAGATATATTTGATTTTTAAATTATAATATATGAGTGACATTGTTTGTAATTATTCTAATAAATTAAATCTTATTTTATAAATAGAATGAAAAGCTTTCTAGTGATAATACATCAATATGTATTCTTTTTTAATATATTAGATATATGAATTGATCAGAGTTATATGAATAAAAACATAAGAGTTATATCAAGTTTCGTATCTTTTGGTGGCTCAGATTTTTTTGTCAATAATGAAGCCTAGGTTATGTGGGTGAGATTAAGGTTTTTATACCAAAAATATTTAAATTGTTTGAAGATAAACATTAAAAATGGAAGATAGATTTATTCATTTTTAAATTTTAGTTTTTGATAATTAACATATATTCATCGAAAAAAAATATTAATACTATTATTTTCTAATTTCGTTTTAAATTTATAAATAATTATTAATGATTTTTTTAAATAAGGTCAAACAATCATTTTACATACAAAAAGTATATTTTTCAAAACAGAAAAAAACTAGGGTATTTTTAAAAAATTTAAACATAAATGGTGTATTTTGCAAAGAATCCATTTAGTTTACATGTTATTTTTTTTCCTGTGGATCTTTTAAAGGAGACAAAACTTCTTAATTATATATTCCCTCTGTCTCATTTTATAAACTGTTTTGAAAATATTTTTTGTTTCAAAATATAAGCATTTTATATATTTCAATGCAATTTTTACTTTATTAAATATTGTGTGACCAATTATATTCTGATGCTTTTTGTTATGACTGATTAAGTTATATTTTATCTATATATCAAATGATATTTTATTGTTTTAAAGTAGTTTTTTTGATTATTGCGTTTTATCCAAAATAACTTATAAAATGGGACAAAGAGAGTATTATGTATTAGAAGATAAAGACTAAACCACATGGTTTTTAGTTTTTAAATTTTTTTTTTGCTTATGTTAGCGCTTGTTAACGAACCATTAGCTACTTCACGAAAATTGTATGATTTCCACAAAACTTTAATGTTTGTGTATAAAATTTGAATTAGTAATTTAGGTATGAAATGGCATGATAGTATAGTTAAAGTTTATGTATGATTTGGCTATGTTACGGTCGACTAACAAATCCGTCAAGCGCCATTTAACATTCCAGATATGCGGCACATTATGGCTGGCAAAATCTAATATTTCCCTTAGTAATTATAATCAACGGCTTGAAATTAATCTCTTTTGATCTAACGGCCCAACATGATCTGGGCTAGTATACGGGTGTGCCAATAAAAAGGCCAACAAAAATACTCGCCTCCTCGCCACAAAGAAAGTTATCTCATTCTTCTTCTTCGCTCCTCCTTGAGTATATCTTTGCCATCGATTCCCTTTTGTAAGTCTAGGTTGCTCTCAGATCTCTTATTGCTTTAAATCTCGTTGTTTCTCCCTTTTGCTCTCAGATCTGTTTCCTTCATTGTCTTACATATACCAACAAGTAAAATGATTTAGTTTACTGTTGAAGATCTGATGATTTCCCTTCGTATTGCTGGAATGAGTTGAATTAGATCGTGTGTTGATAGATTAGATCTGGTTGGTCTTAATGTTTTTTCGATCTGCTGCTTTTAATTTTTTGATTTTGAGTTCAGTTAAAATGTCTAGTTCCAAATGATTTCGTGCTCTATTTCTATGGTCGATATTTGTTAGTGAATTTCGACTATTTTCTCTACAATTTTAAGCTTATATTTTTTTCAGCTTAAATTTTTCTCGCTAAGCTCATCTCTCTCACTTACCGCGAAATCTTCTATTTGGTAACTATGACAGTAGCAGAACCAGATACTAATCCATTCAATTTGTTGGTATTTTCACTTTGAATTTGAATGTTTAACTTTTAAGTTTGTATTTTTCTTATTTTTTCTTTCTATCTAGGTCTTTATAATTTTTCATTGTCTTTATAATTTTTCATTCTTATGGTACCTGAAAACACGAAAATTGCATTTGAATTGATATTCCAAATATTTACCAACATTGAAAAATCTCTAAAAACCTTCGACGAGCGGTATAAACTCGCTGATGCAAAGCTTGTAGTGGGGAATATGCAGTTTGACTTTCTCAAAACAAATGAGTGGTTTATACGAGTAAATGTTGCATTTTGGTCAATGCACCCAAACGAAAACGTGTCTGCACTTATGAAAACTGCGGTATTGTGACTCAACGATCATATAATATACCATACCTAAACGAAAGAGTTTGAGTACGGTACGGTATGTTATATGATCGTTAAGTCATAATACCACAATTTTCGTAAGCGCATACACGCTTTCTTTTGGGTGCATCGACCAAAATGCAATCATTTCCTCGTAGAAACCACTTATGTTTTTTGAGAAAGTGAGGCTGCATATTTTCCATTACAAGTTTTACATCAGCGAGTTTATACCGTTCGTCGAGAGTTTTTAGAGATCTTTCGATGTTGGTAAACATTTGCAGTATCAATTCAGATGCAATTTTCGTATTTTCGAGGTTCCATAAGAATGAGAAATCATAAGGACCTAGACAAAAAGAAAAAAGAAGAAAAATACGAACTTAAAAGTTGAGCATTCAAATTCAAAGTGAAAATAACAACAAATTGAATGGATTATTACCTAGTTCTGCTACTGCCATAATTACCAAATTGAAGATTTCGCGTCAAGTGAGAGAGATGAGCTTAGCAAGAACAGTTTAAGCTAAAAAAATACAAGGTTAAAATTGTAGAGAAAATAGTCGAAATTCACTAGCAAATATCAACTATAGAAATAGAGCACAAAATCATTTCGAACAAGACATCTTAACTGAACTTAAAAGCGAAATTAAAGGCGGCAGATCGAAGAAAACATTAAAACCAACCAGATCTAATCTATCGATATGGCGATCACCCCTCTAAAAGCAAAGTGCCACACTCAGAAGAATCGTCCAAAGCTATGCCACCAAAACCTATACTCAAAAAGGAAAGACAATAGTTAAGAATCTGAAGCAAAGACAAGTAAGCGATTCAGGTTTGATGTTGTATCTGAAGAAACATCAAAGAAGCCAGAAGATACTTCCTTGAAAGGTGTACTGCAGCAGGGTATAAGTGGTGTTCAGGTACCAGGTTACTTGGTAAATCCTTCGAAGTACAGCTTTGATCCATCGTGCGAATTGAAGGAGAAGTTCCCAACACTAGAGGACATGGACATTCCCAAGGCTGTTGATGGATTAGAAACTTCAGAGTCATAATCATTCAAGAAAGTCTCTTTTATCCCGCAAAAGAAGACCAAAGACGTAAGAGAAGACATTAGTAGCTGTATTGAGACGAAGCTTATTGTAGCTGAACAGGTGGCAGAGGATTTGATAACAAGTGCAACAGGAGATGAGGATACGGAAATAGGAGAATCAGATAGCTGCACCAGTTTCAAAAGCATGGGTCGTCAATATCCTGCCAAACGAAGTTTAGATGAAAAATGTTCTTGATCTTCTTCTCTTCCCTATGATGAAGATTAGAGTTTTAATGGAAGACAAAAAGCCATGGGGCCACTAATTATTACTCGTTACTGTTCAATTATGATATATTTGGAGGAAAATATAATCGAAGAGGTATCTCGATTAATAAAACCGTTCCCGGCGACTTCACTCCTACATGGCAACAAAATCCCATTACATATTCAGTTGAGTACCGATGTTTTATTTTATTTTGATTGTATATAATACTAGGAGAAGCCTCAATCATTGCGTGACTTTGAAATATAAAAACAAATATACAATATTTCGTAAACATTTAATAATTTGTTTGGCTGGTTTTAAAATTGTTGAACTCATTGTTATGGTTATTTATTTTAAAATTTAATTAACTTTTACAAATTGATAATTATGAAAATTTAATTTCATTTATTGTTTATGTGGACAATGCAAATATTTAGTATGATTGAGCGACTTCTAAATATATATGGAGCTTTTATTATTATTTCGTCGAAAATTCAAGTTTTATACGTATGGTTTAACCAATTGCATTTTTTTTTATGGATATCATTTGCATAGTAAAATATCAAATATTTGTATCTTGTTTTTCTTTTAAAAAAAAAATTGATATATATTACATGAAATATTTGCTTATGTTTGTATGAATTGAATATGATTTAATTGTGTAATTTATTTGAAACAAATATTTGCGTTATTATTCAATGAGAAAATTAAGTTTTATATTATCAGATTTTTTATTAATTTTGAGTAGTTTTGAATATTTTTTCTGTTGCATTTTTGTTTGCTTAGAATTTATTTAATTGTTACAAATTGGTTACATAACAATAAGGAAATAATAATTATTATTAATATTTTGTGTGAAACTCAAATGTTAAATTAATAAATTAATTAATTTCATAATGTTTTTACTGAACATCATTTAAATAGTAAAATACAAAATATGTTTATATTATTTTTGTTTTAGAAAAATATACATAAATATTAAATATTATATATAAGATTTTTATAGGTTTACATAAATTGAATGTGATTTAATTTCACCTAAAATAAATATTTATATCCTATTTTTTTTTTTGTGAATTGAATGTGGTTTAATTATGTAGTTTAAATGAAATAAATATTTGATGTTTGTTTGACCAAAATATATTAATATGAAAAATAATGGATGTTAATTTTAAAAAGATGATACGGATCAAAAATTCATACAAATATATGTAAATCTTACATGTAATATAAGTATCTCGATCTTTTTTTTTAAAGAAAAATACTATTAAAATATTTTACTACGTAAATAATGTCTAGCAAAAAAAAAAAAAAACATATGCAATTAAAAAGAGTAATGAGTGTTAATTGTATATTTCTACTGAATCTTATTTGCATGAATTAAATAAATATGATTTAATTGGGTAACTTATATTAAGTAAGTATTTGTTCAAAAAAAAAAAATTGTTGTTGAATTGAAAAATAGACACATGTCAAAAATTTGGAATGACACATGGCAACTTCTCATGAAGTGAGAAAGAGTTTAATCATATGTAATATTATAATAGATAGATAGATAGCTCAATCTCAAGACTGATCTCGAGCACTCCGTGCTAACTTGTCCGCCTTTGTGTTTTTTGTCCCTGGGTTAGGGAGAATGCCTCAAACTTTCTTCTGCACTTCTCCACCTCTTGAAGCAGAATCTCAAACGCCGGTCACTCATTACGTTTAGACACCATCTTCACCAAATCAGTGCAATCCGTTTGAAAATTCATACGCTGTTTACCGTGAATCAGCAGACTTTGCATAGCTCAAACCAAGGCTTCTAGTTTTGTTTGTAGAGGAGATAATCCCCGCCGAAAATTACTAGCCCCGACTAGAATTAATCCCGAGTCCGGATCAAAATTGTACCATCCCAATCCCGCTCGACACTATGCCTCCTTCCATGCCCCATCTATTTGGCACCACTCTCTGGATGGTGGGGGATGCAGATTTGATGTTGAATTTCTCGGCACCATATTTCCAACCGTCTGGGCCGAAGCCCATGCACGGGCCTCTGTTACCGCTGATTTCATGACGTCCCTCGGATCCTGGTCATCATTCGAATCCAAATGAACCAAAGTAACCACATATATATTAGCATATCATCATTGTCTCATAGATTCCAGAAAAGGTGGGTTATGTTGGTGAATATTGCTCCCGTAGGAAAGTGCTGTGTTAGGGTATGCATTGGCGATAAAGCCCATGCCTGTTGGGTTGGGGGCATTCAAACAACATATGATTTATTGTCTCATCTCCCATTCCACATCTCACACACTGCCGATCCACTCGCATTCCCCGACTACGTAATCGCGCACCAACCGATAAACAACCGGTTATAATTTGCCAAAGAAAATGTTGAAGATTGGCAGTACATTTTACTTTCCAGACATTTGCTTGCAATCGACGGACATCTGGTCCAAAAACCAGCAAAACCTTAGTTTACGAAACTGTTTGTAAAATGTTGTAACCCGATTTAACCGTGTAACGGCCTGTTTTGTATAGTACCACCCATAATTGTCCGGTTTATGACCGGTTGTAATTGTTATGCCAGTGATAAGAGCGATTTCAGCATTCTCGAATAGTTGTTGCAACAGTGGAAGATTTCACGTTGATCTTTGGAAATTAATTAGTTGGTCCACCGTCAGGTAGGGATAATAATTAACTCTTTTGCAGATAGCTGACCTCGGGCGAAAATCAGAAATCCAAGGATCATACATACTGAGATAGAAGATCCTATTGGCCATTAATATATCAGATTACTTGAATACATAGTCAGCTTAGTTGCTGAAACATGTACACCAACTTAAAACTTAAGAAAACTGAAGACTGAAAATTACAATATTAGCTAATATCTGTGCTCTCCATTTCTCATTAGGTGATGATTTCGTCTCCCCTACAATCTCGAAGTATTATGTTTGCAACATCTGCACCCTCATAGTCCACGTCGCAACATTCCACTTTTCTCCCCTAAAAACAGGAAAAATGAAACAATTGTAATTGCAATTGCATTGAATAATGGTTTTGAATGAAAGTAGCGTTTCTAATGAAAATTTATAGGAATATCTATTATGACTAAAAATGCATCGGTTACTTCTTACAAAGATTTTTTTGATTAGATGTAAACCCAAATGAATGAATGCGTGATAAATCATAGCATTTTGCAAGGGACAAAACGATGTCAATACTAATCATAAGTATTATTTTCAGATATTTCTTATATTAATTGCTAATTTGCTATCATTACTAAAATTTAAAATGTCTAAGAGATAAGATGAAGGAACCTGTTTAGGAGTTTTGGGAGAGAAGACTCGGATTGAAGCGAGAGGATCCGCAGAAATATTACCGGAGAAGGAACAAGAAGTCATGTTTCTAGGAAACTTCCTTGTGTAAGAAGTAACAACTCTTTCGTTCTCTTGTTCGATCGAATTGAAAAAGAACCAGTGAGGAGCTTCACAAGGATCTTGAGAAACAGGTCTCGTGTTAAACATGAATACCGGAGTCCGTTGACTCCGTTTTCTTCCGATCCAAGGATGGAATGTCTCGATAGGAAGCTTCAAGTGGCTGCGTGGGAATATCTTCTCATAGATATGAGCAGAGTATCCCCAAGAGACCGAGAAGGTCCACTTACTGTCTCTGATGTGGCAGATCGACTGTTGTAGCATCCGTGACTGGTCCACGTTGGCTGCTTTCATTATATGAATGACTGAGCCATGTCGGTCCATGCCCGGGAAAAATGGTTCGACGGTCCCAAAGTGGTGGAAGCTGACAAGAGGGTCAGTTGGGTGGGACGAGAGTAAGCCTGATATGTCACCGCGCAGATCCATCTGTCGCATGTTAACCAAATACTTATTGTGTGGTACATTTTGAGGCTTAAATATTTACCAAAATTATTGCAAGAATTATTTATAATGCAAACCAACATATTTTTTGTAAAATTTTGTTTTATTTCTCATTAAAATGTGTTTCAATGATCTTCTACTTCTACCTTTAAGCTTTTTGTTAACTTCCATGAACAGTAATATATATGTGAATACTAGGATGTGATTGTTACACATGAGGCATATATATTGCGAAATACCTGGTGAAATCCTTTCTCGAGGGTAAGATCAACGCCCAAATCACCCAAACAAAAACTCTGCAACTGATCTACTGCCCAAACGTAATGATACCTCTCAACACATTCATCCAATTTGACCACCAAAGCCTCCACCAGAGGATAACTTAGAGCATATCCTCCTCCTCCGAATGCCATATCAAACGACAAGTAATAATTTGATATTATCGTCTCCGAAAACATTCCGATGTAATGTTTTTCCGTGTGGTCGTATTTTGACAACACGTCTACGATGTTGTCTACGAAGAAAAGAGTATCATCATCACCTGTCACATACCTATTTATTTGGACAAGATCTAAGTTAGATCACATATTTTGTAATATCATACACAATAACACAACATAATCCTTTTCACAGCAAAAAGTCTAAAACCAAAGTATAACATGATATATAAGATATACTTATGTAATATAATTATCTGAGTTAAATCATAAAAATTAAATCAATTATTTAAAAAATAGAAATATATCTCGATGTTGATTAGATGATTCAACTAGTAAACATATGTATATTAAATGGCCTACCATCTCACACCCTCGTCTTGTTTGAGCCTGTAAGTCTCAAGAATGGATCTATAGATCCGAGTGTGAATTGGGTTTTTGAGCTTCGGATATATACTTAGGTTCTTAAGGTCTTCGTTAACTTTAAACGGTGGGAAGGTCGGAGACCAAGGCTGGAACTCTTTCGACGGCTCCACGTCCAGAAAGATATTGCCACGTGTCACGTTTGGTCTCCACCATGATTCTACATAAGTTCCTCGTTTCTCCCACGCTCGTGAGCTTCCCACCAATACAAACATCAAGTGGCTCAAGTTCGTCGTTGTCTCCTTGGGCTGCACGAGCGTCTCTTCATCATACTTCATGTTGAATAGGTTACTGTCGAAAGGTTGTGTATTAATGTAGGTTTGGTTGAAGAAGGCGAGGATGAAGAAGATTGTTACCACACCTAAGATCACGAGATAGTTGCATAACATGTTAATTGTGTGGTAACTTGGAGACGACATTGTATTATACATTGGTAGATCGAGATTTTAGATGCAAAAAGGTGATGAAGGAAATTTGAAGGTTGAGAGAAGAGGTTTTAGGTGGCTGAATTAAGAAACTACTTATTAAAAATATCATAAGAGAAAAGTTTTGGAGTCAGTTTGTACTTTTTTTGCAACCAGATAAATAATGGTTAATCCATAGTAATTCTTATATCTGTTAAATTTTGGATATTCTGATCATTAAAAACATCTTCAACGTTAAACAAAAAACCACAGTGAAGTATGGTATCATTTACTGAATCCTTTAGTGATACAGTACAAAAGTTTATACTTTGATCTCTAAAAAATGTAGGGTTACGTACGTTTCCCAAGTGTTGTATAGACTAGTAGTTTTCGGTCACGAGTCAATGTGACGATGTAATAGAACTATAGCGTTTAAATTTAGCTCAAACTTTGTTAGAGACGTAACTAGTTTGCTTTTAATGTCTCTTCTTTACCTGTCGAACATTAAAACAGAAAAAAGGAGATTCGAACAACTATATTTTTATATATTAACTAGACATAAGTTTAAAATATATCCGCAAGAGATGTAACTTAAATAGAAATAATAATTGATGTTAGGAGAGGAAATGAGATTAATGAACTTTGGGTTTGCTCACTATTTGTAGAACATTTGAACTAGTGATCATATTACATCTTGACATAAAACTAGTTGTCTAACAAACTGAATATAAAATCAAACAACGTATGATCACTTTGATAATCTAGTGCTTGTTGTTGAAAACATTATCTAGTATTTTATATTTAGTGAAAGAAACTAAGGTTAGTATTATCACAAACACATGTCCACTACAATGATTATTATAAGAATAATATTGTATAAAAAACATGTTTTAATTTGATTTGCGTTTTGTAAGGCCGCTCTGCGAGTGAGTGCAACGGATATTGACAACTTAAAAAAGACGGTTTCACTTTAACACATTGTATAGAAATACATGTTTATTGAGAAAACCATAGCGAGAGTAATGAAGATAAGCCCAATACACCTGCCGCAGAGTTGGAGTTAGAAGATAAGTTGCTCGATCTTTTAATGACTTACGAAAGTAAGCCTAAACCGGAGACGCCTACAACGGTTTTATTAGTATCGAGTGATTCCCATTTCCGGCATTCACTCCGCTTTTTGGACAAACATTTTACAATATATATTGCATTATCGGAATCGGAAGAGGTAAAACATGCCGGCTTTTGGAAGTTTGGAAGCGCCGCATGGGGATGAGAGTCAATGGAGCGTGATGGAAGTAGTTTATTTCACCGTTCTAATTAGAGATTCAGCTAAGATTTGTTGGTTTGTATTAATGAGTCTGTAAACGTATCTTTCTGAGTAACAAATAAATCGTTTTTGTGAATTTTGAATGTAAAAGTAAAACCTTCGTTACATGTGAGACTTGAGACAGAGAAAAAATTAATAATTAAAGAAAACATATAACCGTATAACAAGTATGTAAATCGAATACAAGTCCATTACAAAGATTTCAAGTCATGTTAATCGTTCTTGTTAAATAATTGTTTAGGAATTGGGAGCTTAAACACGCTTGGAAGACAGGAAGAGAATAATTGTGTGTTCTCACTTGTCATTCCTCACTCTGTCACTCATATGACTGACGAAACGACAGTGTTTTTGCTTAGATAGAGCCTAAGAGGATTGGGGGGGCCCCACTAGTAAGATCCAAGGGCTGTTCGCTGTTGCTCTTCCGGACACGTCACCGTTTCCGCGAAATCAACAAACAGACAGTGCACGGAGAGATAATATCGGCTCCGATTGGTAACGTTTAGTAGTGTATTACAAAATTTTCAGTCGTACAAAATATAATAGTAAGAAAAACAGTAGTACTAAAGATAGCAGTACAAATAGAGATAGTACGTAATTAAATTCTGATTGGTAACATTGTGATAGTACAAAAATTGTATTTTTAAATAGAAATAGAAATGAGTTAAGTAATCAAAATTAAAATAGTGTCTAACAATATAACATGTACAATCTATTTTTTTGGTTATAAATTTACCAACACATTCACTTAATAAAAAAATTATTAAATCAACTACAAATTCTTTAAAAACATAATATTTAAAATTTCGAAAAAGAAAATTGATAACTAATACTGTTTAAAAACCATCATATATTGATTCAGATGTTAAGAAATATATATATGTATTTAAAGGTAATAAAAAATTCAAATACATCACATAACAAATAAGAATTCAAATACATCACATAAATTACTTCTATATTTTATTTATAATAATTACCAAAAATAAATAAGTGTAAATGACCAATTTTACATGATAATATAAATATTATTTAATAGTTTATAACATAAAACTATGCAAGAAGTTATATAAACTTATATTATCAAATATCTATGATACAAATCTAATATAAACAAACCTTGTCAACAGTTATGTATGAAACAATGCTACTANTTTTAAAAAATTTAAAAAAAAAAAAAAAAAAAAAAAACTAGTCTGACAAAAGTAATGAAAATACCTTGACTTACATATATCTTCTAAAATACATTACTACAATCTTATGTCTACAAATTCATCGTGAAAATCAAATGTAAATTGAACTATTTTTTTTTTATATCTATATCCTCCATTCATTATTTTTTCTTCTTGTTGTTGTGTACTTAAAATTATTCATAGTCTTTTTAAATGTCTTAAAATCCTAAATTAGACCTACATAGTATGTTAAATGCTTCCAGATAAAAAGATAATGAAACTAAAAATATTTTAAATATTGTTATATAATGTGGATATATTTGATGTTAACAAATTCACTATTCAGCAATTATCATTAGTTCACCCATTATTTAAATGATTAATGCACATTATTAACAACATGAGCTATAGAAATTAACCATTCAAACAAAATTAAACATAGCTAACAAAAGAGAATTATATGTTTTATATTTTTAATAATTTCAGTTATATGTTATATATTTCTTGTTAGTTATAAAAAAAATATTTTTAAATTTCAAAGAAAATTTGATAATTAATATTGTTTGAAAACTATCAGATATTAATTCAGATGTTAAGAATATATATATATATATATATATATATTTAAAGGTAATAAAAAATTATATGTCCTCTATTCCTTTTTTTTTTTAATTGTACTTTTTTTTCTTTTCTTGGTGACACTACAAATAGTAAATGCATTAAAAAAATTTGAAGCATTCTAATCTTAGAGTTGTACAAACTATTGAAACATTCATATTATGGACTTTTCAGTGTACCACTACTTTTTAATTGTACCATCATTTTATAGTGTTCTGTAACATTGTTTTTGTACTACTACTTTTGTACTACTACTTTGTAACTTTTTAGTAATTGGTTACATAGAAGATATTACATTTTGTACCATCTTCAAAATATGCTACCAATCAAAGCCATCGTCTAATAACAAAACTACATAAAATCAATATTTAGGCTCCGATCCATTAGTACAAACTTAATACAGTAAATCAACAAATGGCGTTGACATGGAATTTCGGATGCAAAGATCAGTATCTAGAAGAAAATAGCAAATCAACGGTTAAACCGGTTCGAACCAGCCGGTCCAGTTTAAAATCATTGTGTCACCCAATGATAAATATAGTTTGTGTTGTTGGGTCATCAAGTTAGAAAAAATGGTATAAAGTTTTCGAAATAATAGTTAGAAAAATGGTAAATTCAAAAAGTAAAAAAAAAAAAAGTTGGTTCATGGTCATGTGCATAAAGGTAGAACTTTTGAAGGACTCTTTTGTCTCATAAGTTGTGGCTTCATTTTTTATTGGTGAGTGGTTGATTGATTAATCCATATGAAGTCGTATGCTAGTGCATATGTCCTTCCTGGATCCATGTGAGTGCGTCTGTCTAACTTGTATTTTATTTTATACATATATATTACACAGGAGACATACTATAATATAGTATATTGGTCTACTTTTACTTTGTGGTTCAAAGTGACATGATGATGGTTATTGTTGTCGTACTCAAAGGCCAGTTTTACTATTAGGAACTAATCCCTCGTTTTGCAAGCAAATGTTTAGATTGGCATTACAATGTTGGACAAGGGTTACGTGTTTGCGTTAATAACAATTTGAGATGGGTCAAACAATCAAAGATAAACAACACAGAATTAGATAAACACGGTTAGTTCAAGCAAATCATGTGAAGTTTGTGGATATGAGTTTGATTGGAAGAGCTACACTGGAAGAAGAAAACTCATTTGTAGTCTTCTGATTCTAGTCAGAAGAAACAGGTAAACTTTTTTTCTTCTTATCAACAGAAAAGCGTAAACTTTTGATCAATGATTTAATAAATCTAACTAGCTAACAAATTCTAACAAATTTGCATCGCATCTTAAGACTCCTCGAAATTTAATAAAGATCGATGATGGAACTCTATAATATCATCATATATATATATATACGACTTTATTACCATAAAACGATAAATCTTTTGTATCCAATAACATATGATGTTAAGGATACGTGAAACAGTATTTCGATCTTTAAATAAAACATGAGAACGAGGTTCAAAAGTCTCCGACATATCTGTTGTCGTTGTCATTGCCAAATTTTTATACACTCTAAAACCCATTCTAAAAGGTCCCCGCGGGAAGAAACCTACCTATAACCAACCGGAAACCGGTTGATTCCAAAAGACACACATCACCACATGAACAAACAACATATACATCGGTGACAAAACGCAACACCAAATCATTTTCTTGTTCCGATAATCACGACCGTCCAATTATTTCACATCATAAAGACTTTCTCTCTTCAATTAATAATGCAATGCATACAAAAACGAAAAAGAAAAAAAAAGTTACTGAAAAAAAAAAAAACCGGTCCTCGTGATCCCTTAAAAAGAGGGAAGCAAAGAGATTGACCTGACGCGCGCGCGTGAAATACACTGCCTGTGATGGAAAAAGGCTGTCTACATAGTTGGCATAAAAACCACACGCGCTCTCTCTATCTCTCTGACACTGATTTAACAGTACCTGTAGATTTTCTCATAATCTTTCTTAATTTCCCTCCCTTTTTTTTTTTCCCCTTAATAAAAACAATATATTTTCCATCGTCCAAAAAGGCAACACAATTTTCCTTCTTAAGCGCTATTACAAAATATAATTCCAAATTAAATTAATAAAAAGAGTATAAAATAAGGAAGAGAATACAAGTACCCAAAATCTTTTTTGCAATTTTATATCGATATACTGAAATTCCTTATTTGCATTTATATTATAATTTAAATGGCAAAAAATGTTTGGTTTTCCATATAGGACAAAAACGAGAACGGAATATTGACTGGGTGCTGAGGTGTATTAAATCAGTTGATAATAAATAGGAATGGTTTTTCTCGACAGCATTATTATTTTTATTGATTTTAATTCTAGAAGACCTAAATAAAATCCGACCTAATTGAATCGCTCAAAGTCCATAAACTCGTCAAACCTATATACATTTCCCACAAATCTTTGTATATAAGAAAAACAATCCCATATACTAGTAGAGAAAAACACAGACTGTATAAATAAGCAAAGAGCATCAAAATTTTCCGTAAAAATACAAAACAAAATTGAAGGAAAATACAGTTTCCTAGAAAGTTGAATAAATTATTAAAAGCAGAACATTTCCCCAAGTGGTCTTACCAGTAGGAGAGAGCACCAACTGGAGCGATAAAGATAGGAGTGAGTGAGCAAAGTGAGATTCAAAATCAAATAAACAAAAACAAAAACAAAAACACTCTAAAGAAATCAAAACAGAAACGAGCAAAGAGGAGGGAGGATCTTCCCTCTCTTCTTATCTACTTAATCCCCGCTCAGATTTTCTTCAAAATATCCCTAATCTCTCTCTTCATCTTCCTCTTCGTTTTTCTCTGTTACGAAACCCTAAAATCAGCAAACAGAGTTGATTTCTAGGGGGAAAGCCATGGATTCCGGTGACCCGACAACTTTGCTTTTAACGAAAATCAGGAGCTTGGAGCCAGATTACGCTCCGAAGATCATCGGGTACCTTCTGTTGCAGGATTTCGAGGAGAAAGACTTGATGCATCTGGCTCTTGGACCTGAATCTCTCCTCCAGTCCATTATACTGAAAGTGAAAACTCAGTTGGGACTTTTCTCGAACAACTTGTCCTCACCGTCTACTCCGCCGTCTCCTTCTCCGTTGAACCCTATTTCTCGACCACCCATTAACGGAAGAGGAGGAGGAGGATTAGGCTCTCACACTAATGGCTTTATGGATTTCCGTAGAAACTCCCCGTCTTCTCCTTCTCCCACCTCTCCCTGGTCACTCAGCAGTAACGGGAACAACGCCTACATTTCCCCCAAACACAACACTCATCAAAGCAACGGACTTTCGTCGATCTCGAAGCCCTTGAGCTCTCATCAAAGCAACGGACTTTCTGCTACAGATGCTGGTGCCGACGCTGCTGCTGATTTACTGGATGATCAGCAGCTGAACGATTACCTTTCATTTCTCGACGATTCGTGCTCCAAAACCGAGCATGTTGTAGATCCCAACTACCCCATCGACAATGGAGAAACCCATCTGCACAGGAGGAGTTTCTCGGCGGATGCGTCTTTCGGGTCCGGAGAGGATGGATTTGGTGCTGGATGCAAGCCCTGTGTGTATTTCAGTCGAGGTTTGTGCAAGAACGGAGACAGCTGTAAGTTTATCCATGGAGGATATCCGGATAACGCTGATGGGAATGGCATTGCCGCTGATTCGCCCAGGAAAATGGAAAACTTTGCCAGGCAGCACGAGGAGATGATGAGGTTGAAAATGGCGTATCAGCAGCAGAGGCTGGCTTCTCAAATCCTGGGTAGGTCTCCCCAATTGTCATACGAGAAGAGAATGGAGTTTCTCTTGCATCAGCATGCTCATAGGTAAAGCAGAACTATCCCAGTTTGGCTCTTGTCTTCCTTATCAGCAATTTTCGAGCTTTAGTTTCGTTGGATGCAACTACCTTATCTTGGTTCTTGTTATGCTAGCTTCTTAAAGTATAAAGCTTTGTACTTTTCTCCTCGATGCAGAGATGGTGCACTACCTTTTGGTGATGAAAGATATTGGAGCAGCAGCCCAGGACGGCTTGAGAGAATGGAACTAATGGCAATGCAATTTGGTGATCAGTCAAATTCAGCATCTAGACAGATCTACTTGACATTCCCAGCTGAAAGCACTTTTAAGGATGAGGACGTTGCAACTTATTTCAGGTATTTCAAGACAACCATCTCTGTCAAACAAGTGCTGGATAAACGATGCTTCTTGTAGATTTATATGGAAGAATCAGCCAATGAATAGCATTGGTCAATTAGGTGTTCTTTGGTTTTTAGATGTTTGATAATGATGCCGCTTTTTGATGTGAGAACATTAATGATTCGTTTTTGTCTATGAAGCCTTTTTGGAACAGTGCAAGATGTGCGGATCCCATACCAACAGAAGCGTATGTTTGGCTTTGTTTCGTTTGCTCATTCTGAGACTGTGAAGGTTGTACTAGCTAGAGGGAATCCCCATTTCATTTGCGACTCACGTGTTCTTGTCAAACCTTACAAAGAAAAAGGCAAAATCTTGGACAAGTATGTTGCTTTTTTTTTTTCTTCTCTTGGTATTTCCTTCAAAGTCTTTCTTCTTTGGGATTTAATGCGACATTGTAAATGAAATGATAACAGGAAGCAACAGAATCTGCTACAACAGCAGATTGAGCGAGGGAATTACTCCCCATGTTCCAGTCCATCTGGGATTGATCCTAGAGAACAATCTGATTTCCAGCTTGGTTAGTATCCAGTTTAGTTTTTTTGTTTTTTTGTTTTTCAAAGGTGTTGCTTTCTGCACCTTTTGTTTACTAACTTGCGTTGTTATTATGTTGGGTAGGTTCAAAGATATTCTATGAGAGGCGGGAGATGATGAGAAGGAAACTGGAGCAGGCTGATCTGCAGAGGGCTATCGAGCTTGAAAGAAGACGCTTCATTAATTTGCAGCTTCCTGACTTCAAGAATGGTGTAGTGCAGAATCATCACCGTAGCTTTTCTGTTGGGTCTCCTGGCTATTTTTCAAATGCCAGCAACCAAAGCCCTGATTTTCAATCTGAACTAACAGGTGCAGATTCTTTAGAAGGTTGGTGAAGTGAACAGTGCTATGTTTGAATGTAAAAGTGTCTAATATCTTTGCTGATCAAATCAACTGTTATTCCCAGTCTCACTAACGTCGTTGCTTCATCTTGTGGCAGTAGTCGATGATACCTCAGAGCTTCATCCTTACTCCACAAGGAGTATTAACAATAATTATTCAAACGGTGCAACACAAGGGACTAACGAGAGCGAAGTGCTTGAACCCAACACTGGAAGCACTATAGAGCTTGTTCTTCCTAGTAACCTCTTCCCCTCTGCAACATCTACCGATGATCAGAAAGCTGATGATTCTGCTGGAACTAATGCAAAGGCTGGTGTCTCCTCTACTAATGGAAAGGAGCATGAACCACCAGCCACTACCAGTACCAGTAACCTTATGCAGTAGGCAACTTTACCTCATAAATGCCAAGGGTTAGTCTACTCTCCCTAATCTCTTCCCCAGTGTTCTTTCAAGTTATGTATGGATAACAAAAACCCCTTATTTTGGACTCAGGTTTTTTTTCTTATGGATAAGATGAGGCTACCGAAGTGTGTGTAATAAAGGTAAGCATTCTTTTATCAGTAATGGGAGAAGCTGGAAATGAGCAATGTTGATGATGTTGATAACTTCTTCTTGCTTTTGGATTTATGCAGACAAAGTAAAAAAACATACACCAAGGAAGTAGGCTGATATTTATGTATAGCTAAGTTATATATATATATATATATATATGGAGAACAGAAAGAAGGTAGGAGAGATGATGATAATATCGTATGAAGATCGCAAGTTTCCTCAGGTGGATAATATACTACTAACAAACGGATGCGTAAGAGATACTTAAAAAAAAAAAAGATGAATCTATATCGAAACTTTCTTTTGTGGTTAAATTTCTCTTTGCTTCTATCTAGTATTCGGTTTGCTCATGTGGTTGTGCGCCGGTTTGTGTGAGTGATAAACCACAAGAGTCTCTCTGATGTACCAAGAAGAAGAGAGGGTTATGTAACTTTATAATATATTAAGCCGTTTATTAATATATATATAGACACTATTTTTTAATTATTACGGGTCCTCCTTGTGTTCACCGAAGTTATATAACTCTTAGCTTTAGAGGACTCTTGTTTAGTTGTATAACACTAGTTAAAAGTGTTTCTGTAAACGCAAATGTGAGACGAGGTTTAAAAAAGATTAATGTATTTCAAATTTTCAATGACTTAAGGTCGAATGAAGTTTCGGAACAGTCTTTGAGTGGTCCGACCAGGTAATTCCCAATGACACCCCGACAAAAAGAACCTCAGTAACAACATTAGATACAATAACGTGTTTCGGCAATCAACGAAGACCCATGTAAACGCCATGCAGCAAATGAAGACAGAAAACAATTAATGCAATACGGTTTTTAGTGGACATATATAATGAATACGGTTTTGTAGTTTTCAAAATGCAAATTAAATCACAATTATCTCAGAAGGCATTACTTTGGACATTGCAACTTTGCAAGTAGATTGATAAAACCTAAAATCTAGGAAAACAGATGTCCCGTGTCCAACCCGTAAAATAACATAATCAATCATGTGTTAAGTTGAGAGATTCATTGAACAAAATTGTTGTTTTTACTGTTAGAATTAGCGTATGATTCAATAGTCTCTTCAAATGGATAGTTAATTCGTCATGTGGGTTAAGGGCAGTGATCAAGTTCCATCACTTGCTAAAATTGGTATGGTTCCATGATCCATCTTGACCACTGTAGACATCTGAAATGGTAAATAATGTTTTACAGTTTTTGGAGATTAACTAACAGGTTTCGTCGGTTCAGGATGTATCCTAGCTATCAATCGAAAATGAAAATTGGTTAAGAGTTTGTCAATAAGAATGGGTTTATGTGTTGGAAGGTGAGGAAAAATGTAACAAGGGACGGCGACACCAAAGCAATCATTTTCTTTAATCACAGATAGTATTATTTTTTCTTGCTTTCTTTCTTGTGTTCCTTGACAACCATGGACGATGACCCAATTTCGCTTCAATCTGCCATTTATTTGAATTTTTCTTAATTTTTGTTTTTGTTTCTAAAAAAAAATAAAAAAGGTCTTATTCTTCTCTTCTGATCGATCCATCTCCTGAAAGATTCAACATTTCCATATCTCATCTTCAATCGTTGTATTGCCAAAAATCTGCTTTTTCAATATTCGCTTTCCGTTTTCCGATTAGACGAGACTTTCTATCTATCTATCTCCCATGTCGCCGGCAATTTTTGTAGACACCTGACCGCTCTTTTTTCCCCCTTACTTCTCTCTTTTTTTCCTAAATTCTAATCAAAGAGAAATCTACAAAACAATGAGCAACTTCGGCGACTTGAATCCCGCCTTCTCCGGTGCCGGTCGAACCAGCAATAACCCTGACCCGAATTTCAATACAGCGCCGTTTTCGCGGTCGTCCTCTGGGCTCTCTAAGCCGAGATTCTCTAAGGTCAGAAGGCAAGTGAAGTCCCAGAGCTTCATGAAACCCTCGGTGACTTCTGATTCCTTACCGGGTCAGGGTTTCAACCCGTTTCATTACCGCGGCTCTATTCCGATGTCTCCCGGTGATCCAACTCCGGGCGAGACCGTATTTGGCCGGAGCATCAACGAGGGTTTTGTATTCGGAGGGTCGAGTGCGAAATTGAGCTCCGGTGACCAAGTTGGGAGAAGAGTTATGGAAGACTTGGAAAAGTTGAAGATTGATGGTCACAAGACGAATTCCAGCTCCGATGGGCATTTGGCTTCGAGTCTTCCTGGAGATATGCAGAATTTGAATATCCGCAAGGATTCTCATTCCAGCTTTAGTTTCGGCGACAATGCGAGGAGAAACGTGGGTGATGAACTTGGATCTCTGTTGAGTAATAAACTGAATATTGATAGCTTCGGATCTTCTTCTTCTTCGTGGAGTACAGGACATGTGCTCCAGGAAAGTATGGATAAGTTGAATATTTCGGAGAAGGTGATTGATCAACAAAACAATAATGCTAAAGCCAAAGAGTCCCTAGATTATGTTGGGGAGAAGATACTATCTGATGAAATGTGTAGAAAGCTAAGCGTTGGAAGTATAGCTACTGATGGGCATGCATCAGCATCCGCAGAGGAAAGGGTAAACGAGAAGAACGTTCATGATTTAAACACTTCATGTGGGATGAATTATGGTTTTGTAGGTACACAGCCAAGTGAACATCTGAATCCTAGGAATGTTCATGATGTGTCCTCTACAGTGAATACTGGGGGGACGAATTTTATGGAGTTCAAGACTCCTAATTCGAAACCAAACCCATTTTCTAGCTTGGACCAGAAATTGGGGTTTAGTGCAAAGGAAAATGTTGGTGCCACCAGAGCCAGAAGAAAAGGGGGTAAGCAGCCTGTGAAAGTGCAGCTGAATGTTGGACATGAATTTGCTTTTGCAGCAAGTGCTTTTCCGCATGAAATCAGTGAGGCTTCCGAGTCTTATTCACCGATGGATGTATCTCCATATCGGGAGACACAAGATTGTAGAGACTTTTCTGATGTATCATCTGATATTCCGCTAGCTGCTCCAAACGATGTGTTTGATGCAGAGCTAGTGTCTGCAACTGAACGGATGGAGATAAACGAGGGAGATGAAGCTAATAACTATCAAGCTGAGGAACTTAATTCTAGGACATGCGCTGATCATGAAGACCTTGCTGAAGCTTCTATATCTGGGGCTGAAACTGAAAGTTTTAAATCAGCAGCGGAAGAGATGGAAACTAGTAGTGAAACTTTCGTCACAGCTTCAGAAAGTGAGGTTACTTCACGCTTTAAGCCTGATAGGCAACAAAATGACGACGATTCCCTCTTTAATTCAAATGCTTCTAGCTCCAACTTTACCTTTTCTGCTTCATCCTTTTCGGGAGTGCACGGCCAAACTTCAAAGCGTATCAACAGGAAGAAAAATCCAGTTAAACTTGGGCAGGATCCATATATCTTAATTCCAAGTGCAACGCTTCCAAATGCTTCATCATTGAAATCTTCACAACATTCGCCGTTAACTGGTGTTCGGTCACACTTTTCCTCTGGGATCCCCAGTGAAAGGGATCCGCTTACTCATCTACACAAGCCTAATAATAATTCTGTGATGGACAAAGCAAGGGACGAAAATGATGTATCTAATGCAGCGCAAGAAGCATGTGAAAAGTGGCGATTAAGGTTGTTCCATACCCATTTTATTCTTCTACTCATTGTTCCTGTAGTATTCTGATTGTCTAGTTGATATTGTTGCTTTTCTTGAATGCCTTTTCTCCAGAGGAAACAATGCTTACAAAAATGGAGATCTTCCCAGAGCTGAGGAATCTTACACTCAAGGGATAGATTCAGTGCCTCAAATTGAGACTTCTAGAAACTGTCTCAGGGCACTGATGCTTTGCTACAGCAACCGTGCTGCAACACGCATGGCCCTTGGAAGAATGAGAGACGCAATAGCAGATTGTACGATGGCTTCTTCAATAGACTCCAACTTCCTTAAAGTTCAAGTCAGAGCTGGAAAGTAAAAATCCACCTTCCTTAAAACTTCTTATAGTATCCAATGAGCCTAGATAAAAACATTGATGCGTTTTAGTTTTTTATACCAGAGCTTGAGCCGGGAAATGAATGTATGTGATTTGCTCTGTTTTATGTTTCCAGCTTGAGCCGCCATTACCTTGCTAGTCCATGTTCATCCTCAGCTAATAATAAGAAATAGAAATCTTATAATTTTATGATGTCTTATTGGCTGATTTGGCTTTTTCTTGGTAGTTGTCATCTTTCACTTGGGGAAATTGAAGATGCATCCAGGTATTTCAAAAAATGCTTGCAGTCTGGAAGTGACATTTGTGTGGACCGCAAAATTATAGTAGAGGCTTCTGATGGTCTACAAAAGGCACAGGTAGAGTTCTCTAATCTTTTTTGAATGGACGCAATGTTCTCTGTAAACTTTTCTAGTTGATGGATCATAGCACATGATAGCAGGACAAATGTTGCATAGTTATTTTTCCCCAAAGCCTTATTCCATGAATTGGGTCTTATCATTTTTATGGGTTAATTTAAGATCTGGACTGAACCATACTAATTACTTAATGCTATGCTGTTTTAGTTGTTTCTTATTTTATGATAGATATTGACCATCCTCTCAATCGCTGGGCAAAATTAACAAATGTTCAGAATCTCTTTGCTTACTAATATATGCAGTTAAGAGTGGCTGTTACACGTTCTTCTTTTTGACAAATCAAAATGTTTTTTTTGGTCTTGCAGAGAGCTTTCGAGTGCATGCATGAAGCTGGCTGTCGTTTGCAACTTAGAACATCAGCTGATGTTGAGAAAGCTTTGGAAATACTGAATGAATCTCTGTTGATAAGTCCATACTCTGAAAAGTTACTCACCATGAAGGCTGAGGCGCTTTTAATGGTATGTTTCACTCTCCTTCAAAATATCACTTGAAAGTGTTCATTTTAAATCTTCAGATAACTGTGAGTACGAAATCAGAAAATTTCATACATGAAAGATTAAAGAAACGTGCTTTCTTTTTATTTGATGGCAGCTTGAGAAGTATGAAGCATCAATAAAGCTCTGTGAGCAGACAGTTGATTTGGCTGCAAAGAATTCTCCTCCCATAGACGCTGATAAACTTTTGGCTAACCCAAATTCTCATGACACTCCCAAGGACATAAACTTTAGAATTTGGCGGTGTCGTCTCATGCTGAAATCATATTTCCATATGGGAAAGCTTGAGGAGGGGATTGCTTCTCTGGAAAAGCAAGAACAGTTACTATCTGCTACAAAAGGGTGATTCAAATTTACTCCTTTCACGTTTATTTTTCAGATGCTGTGAGATCTGACAGTTCTCTCTCTCTCTTCACTCCAATGCAGAGACGGAAACAAACCTCTTGAATCCTCCATCCCACTGGCTGCTACTATACGTGAGCTGTTGCGCCTTAAGGTATTTTCTGCCTCTGCTACAGCTATAGCTCTATACCTCTACTTCCTTTTCAGAGCAAATTATACACTGTGGCCTGTAAATATATTGTACGCATACAAATAGGAAAGAAACAGATAATACATAAATTGTGCTATTTACTCCAATTTTGTACCGTTTTGATATTCCTATCAATTCACAGTCGGCAGGGAATGAAGCCTTTCAGTCTGGACGACACGCTGAAGCAGTTGAACATTACACAGCAGCCTTGTCTTGCAATGTGGAATCACGTCCTTTTACAGCTGTGTGTTTCTGTAATCGTGCTGCTGCATATAAGGCTCTTGGTCAATTTTCTGACGCCATCGCAGACTGCAGTCTTGCTATTGCTCTTGACCAAAACTACTCAAAGGTGTCTTCCCTAGCAAATATATTATTTGGTCTGTTTTATTTTGTTTCTGTTTTCCACGTCATGTAGTTGGAAAGTCTCAACGTCTTAATAGAACACTTGATCTCGTAGAAGTAAATTAGTTTCAGTCCAGCTGAGTAGCAGTGTTTCTTTCACGTTTCGAATACGTAAGCCACAGCATTTCTTTCAACTTTTCCTTTATTTCTCAGGCTATTTCTAGACGGGCCATGTTGTTCGAGATGATTAGGGATTATGGACAGGCAGCCAGTGATATGCAGAGATATGTTGATATTCAAACCAAACAAATGGAAGAGAAGACCTCTGGAATTCACGACAGGTTCACTAGTTTGGCAAATGACATAAGACAAGCTCGTTTACGACTCTCTGAACTGGAAGAGAAATCAAGGAAAGAAAGTTCT
Source organism: Noccaea bulbosa (assembly GCA_900406535.1). NCBI lineage: Eukaryota > Viridiplantae > Streptophyta > Magnoliopsida > Brassicales > Brassicaceae > Noccaea > Noccaea bulbosa. The sequence goes on along the minus strand of OVBJ01000222.1, from coordinate 47,530 downwards.
TTGGATATGTACCTCGTGTTGTAAGTTGGCTACCCTGCTAATTTATTTTTGTTCCACCGATGGCTGCGTTATATTCTCTAGTTCTTATATGTAGTTGAAACATTTCACTTTTCCCCCAATCAGCATGCCATTTTCTTATATACTATTGTAATGAGATAAATTTTTGTGTCAAAGCGTGCTAATCAGAATGGAACCTCCTTTGTGGCAGGGGTCTTGTACCATCATGTTCGGCTTCGGATATCAGGAAGGCGTATAGGAAGGCCGCACTCAAACATCATCCTGATAAGGTATAGCATATGCTGAAACTGTTAACTTTGCATGCTTGTGGATTCAGCTTAACCACCGATGTGAATGCGGAAAGCAAAGAGCTCATTTCCAACTTGTTGTAGGCTGGTCAGTCTCTAACAAGAAACGAGACCAAAGATGAGACGTTATGGAAGGAGATAGGAGAAGAAGTGCGTAGAGATACCGATAAATTATTTAAAATGATTGGGGAAGCGTATGCTATACTATCAGACCCTGCAAAGGTAAAAAAAAAAAAAACATCCGAACTCAGCTCTGATTTAATTTTCTCGTCTTTGGTCTAAAGAAAGGCAATTTAAGTTTTTGAATGAATATGACAAATTTCCTATAGTAGATATCTTATTTTTTATGTTATGGTGCCTTTTGCAGCGCTCTCAGTATGATCTCGAAGAAGAGATGCATAAGGCGCAAAAGAGACGTGATGGAAGCAGCACATCTGGAGCAGAGCCAGATGTTCATCATCCTTTCAATAACAGTAGAAGAAACTGGAGTTCACGTAGGGACCCATCAGGTCCGAGGTGGTTTGAACCAAACCGATCAAACAGATACCCGTTGTAACTGTAAAGCATCTCGAAGACATCTTTCACCAAATTCCTCAGCAGCAAAAGTTTGAGGCCTCCTGCGCGCAAATACTCGGGCCGGTAAGGGGAGGATAGTGTGATCAAAATGCTCAGACTCAAGGAGAATATACAACAGATCACACGATAAACATGAGAAGACTTGAGATGTGCAGAATAATTTAGTCAGGTAATGGAGAGGAAGGAGAGATCTTTCTATTGTATACTAGTTTTGTTCGTGAGGTAAAAGACTTCTCCATAGTTCTCCATGTCCAAGACGATGAAGAAACGTTGTACAGAAACGTAAAGTGGGGGACTGAAGGAGACTTGCCTATAACAAAATTTGATTTGATTTTTTTTTGGGTTGATGATTTTTTAATTTGAGGTGTTCAAGGTTCGTGAGGTCGTGAAGAAAGACGACGTGGCCTTTTCTCGTTTGCGGTTCATGTTGTTTTATCCTTTTGGTTGTAGATTCTCTCAGTTCATTGATTTCTGAAATATGTTGATTACTCGATGATTTAACAACGTTAAACTTATCTGATGAAAAGACAAAATACAGAGCACTTCACAACTTATAGAATTAAATTTTAAAAATTTGTCTTTGTCGGAACTTATTTTTCAATTGTAGATGGTCGAATAAAAAAACAACGTCTTGCCAATTGTTGGTGTTGTTAAATTAGAGAAACCCACTACCCCCCACCCGCCCAAATATAATAATGCTGCATATCTTCAACAACATGGATGGTATCTTTCTTTAGCAATCCAATGTATTCAATAAATGAAGATATGGGTTATCGATCTTTCAGTGGGCAAGAAACAAAAGTCACACAAAGAACAATGTGCCGGTGCTACTTGCACATTCAAGTGCCTTGCACACTTGGTCAACGTTTTGTTAGCAGAAGTTTATCGTCAATCAAAAATCACACTAAATGTAATCATATTACTAAAAGCTTTTTCGAACATTTTTGACGAAAAAAAACTAAAATAACAATTCCCAGTCTCTGAGAATTCAAACAGAAATGAATTAAACCCTTTTCTTTTTAGAAGAAGCTGATCGTCAATCCAAAATCACATAAAATGTTATCATATTATCAGTTGACAAAAAAAAGAAGTACTTACACCATTGTCAGAAAAAATATTACACGGGAGTATAATTTTCCCCGATGTTGTTGCCCACGAGGCCACGACACAAGACAAATGTTACCATGTTATCAGCTGACAAAACCAAAAAAAAAAAAGTAATTATACCAGTCAGAAAAAACAGTTCAATATATTTTTCTCCGACAACTTGTAAATTTTTATTGTTGAAAGACCACTTATAAACTTACGTTTTGAATAACATTGGGACATGAGAGAAGAAACAGACATCAAAGAGGGGAAGGAAGGGTGAGTTATGACGAATGAGGAAGAGCCTCTCAGCCCAATAGCGCGTGTATTCCAGTCGCCATGCATAGACTACTTCGCCGTCACCACCATAGGTTTCAAAACCAAGATTAAACCGGACGTTGTTCTTGATGCCTTGAAGCATAATGTCTCCAAGCATCCTCGTTTCTACTGTAAACTGGTACCTACTTATACATTCACACGTTCTATAATATGATAATCTGGTTTCAAATTTACTTTATGAAACTTTTGTTTCTAAATTTGTCTTAACCACGCAGTCTGATAATGGTGCAAAATGGATCGAGACCCAAGTCAATGTTGAAGACCATCTAGTCGTACCATACATAGATCCAGAAGAGATAGGTGAAGATGGAGAAGGCTTCGTTGGTGACTATATCTCACGCCTCACGTTTAATCATCTTGATAGGTCAAGACCCTTGTGGGACATTCATATCCTTAACGTCACAACCTCGGATGCTGAAGCAGTCGCTGTAATAAGAGCTCACCATTCCTTGGGAGATGGGACGTCAATGGTTTCTCTCTTGCTCGCTTGTACCCATAAAACATCAGACCCCACCAACACGCTTTCTACTTCTATTCCTTCCTTGAAACGGCGTCAAATGGCGTCGTACAACCTTAAAAATGAAGGGTGGTTCTTGTTCACTACCATTGGTTCTACAATGAGGTTGATTTGGAATACTATTGTAGATATGTTGCTTCTTGTGGCGACTATGTTTTTCTTGAAGGATACAAACACACCTCTAAAAGGCGGCGAGGATGTTGGGAGTAATCCAAAGAGATTTTATCACAGAACTGTCTCTTTGGGTGACATTAAACTTATAAAGAACGCTATGAATATGGTACGTTAACGTTACGCTTTGTGTTCATATACTAAGTTTGACTTTGACTGTTTCTCTTTTTTCTTTCAATGGATCTTAATTTCCACTTCCACGTGTTGCTAGACTATAAATGATGTTCTGGTCGGAATTACACAAGCCTCTCTTTCTCGCTACTTGAACCAACAATATGGTAAATATTAAACTCAATATATATATGATGCATTTTTTTTTTTTTTGATAAACTAAAAAAAGAGAGCTCAGTTAAGGCATTATTAAGAGTTCTAACAAATTAGTTTACTATAGTCTATACCCTAAGCATAAGTTAATTCCGATACAATGAAAAAAAATGCGTGTTGGATCTATATCTAATGTTTCACATGTACATCTTGATTCTTAACAAACAAGACAAAAAGAATGAGGAGGATGGATCCAATCCGAATCATCTTCCACGTGGAATACGATTTCGTTCAGGTTGTACAGTAAATCTAAGGTCAGAAATCGATTTCAAGGTTAGAGATATACATACACCTTAAATTTAAATATAAACTCTTTAATTATTATCCACAAACAATAAACCTTTTTTCTTTGGGGGTATATATAAAGCCTTTGGCAGAGATGATGGCGAAGGATTCAAAATGCAGATGGGGAAACTATTTCAGCTTTATTACTTTGCCCTTCGCCATCGGTTTACAAACCGATCCATTAGTTTATCTAAAAATATCTAAATCCATGATGGCTCGAAAAAAGCACTCTTATCACGCCGCTCTAGCGTATTGGCTGATCAAAATCGGCCATACATTGGTAGGAGCTAAGGTAAATAAAAATGATCAATGAACAATTAGAGATTTGTTTGGAATGATGAGCTAGGAAAATACAGTATAAATAACACACTACTCTTGTCATCATATATATAGGTAACAGGAAGATTATTCAACCGACACATTATGAACACAACGACATGCATTTCAAACGTCGTTGGCCCCATGGAAGAAATCAGTTTCCGTGGTCATCCTATCGCTTACATTGCTCCAAGCGGTTACGGACACTCACAAGTACATAGTTTTTTTTTTTTCTTTCGTTGCATACATTTATTCAAATAAAACGATTGATTAGCTTTTATTTTCTGAATGAAATGTTGTTCCCACACATGTGTTTCTGTGTTTGATAGGCATTGTTGGTACATTTCTCAAGTTATGCGGGAAAAATGACAATCTCGTTAGCGGTTGATCCAACGGTCATACCAGATCCTCACAAGATATGTGATGAAATGGAAGATTCATTGAAAGAGATGAAAGCTGCTCTTTGGGAAAGAGGGTTACTCTAAGGCTCCTTAGCCATTATCCATTACATATCCGCAGATGTGTCAGTGTGTGTGTGGAAGTATTATTTGTTTTGGTCTATAATCTTTATATGTTGGAAGCTTTAAATGTTTATGTAGACTATTTATAGTCAGTTTTTTGTTTGTTCCAACAATCGAATAAACAGCAGTGTAATAAGATACAACTGCACAATGTTTTGAATGACTGATAATTTGGATTTACTCGTAAAATAATAGGACTTGAACCTTTTTTTTTTTAGTCTCCAAATGAAATAAATATGCTAGGCTGCTAGCTGTTTCGGAAAAAAAAAAAAAAGAACTGAAATACGCTAGAAAATAGGAATTAATAAAATAGGAATTTGACGGTGTTAGGCAAAATTAACTAAGTCGAGGTATTTGGCTACTGGGCCAAGACTCAAGCCCAAGAGGCCCGCACCGGCAATGACCTACTAATGTTTGCTTCTCACTGATGTCACTGTGTTTTGTTTTTGTGACTGACAAAAAAAGACCGCTCCTCTCTCCGTCTCCGGCGATGGCTACCGGTGACCAGAGCAAGAAGAGAAAGCAGCGTTATCTGCCGCAGAATGTAGTTATACTTCTCACTCTTCTTATATTCCCCACTTTACGTTTTTCTATGAATCTGCGGTTAATTTTGTTTAATTTTGTGGGTGCAGAGACCAGCGAAGAAGAAGGGTGCTTACCCTTTGAAGCCAGGTGTACAAGGTTTCTTCATCTCCTGCGATGGCGGACGCGAATTCCAAGCTTCTCATGAAGCTATTAACGTCATAGATTCCGTAAAGTTTCTCAGTCTTTGATTTCATCTCCCTCTAGCTGTTCATATTTTGCTTAGCTTCACTGTTTCTTCCATAGAATTGATTTCTGATTATCTTCAATAACTGAGCTAGCTCTCTGATTCGTGGTCGAATTGCGTTTCTGGGTTTCCTTGTAATTTTCCTTGTCATAATACCTAGATGGGTTTCTCCTCTGATTCAGTTAGTAGACAAATTTGAAAGTTTGCGCGTTTATTGCAAAGAAAGAAAAGAATGATGAAATATAAACACAAGTGGATTTGCTGTCGAATCTTCCATGCCATTGTTAGATTTCTAGTTTGAATAGTTCTTTGAATCTTTGGAGTGTTCTCTTCAAATTACAGTTTTTCGAGGAGCTGGTGCATGGGACTGGCTTGAAAGTAAACTCTTCTGGGTTGCTTGAGAAACCAATAAACAAAAAGGTTACATTTTCCTATAGCGACGATGAGGATGAGGGTGAGGGTGAGGGTGAGGGTGAGGATAATAATGGCGAGGAAGAAGAAAACAAAGGGGATGGGGATAAGACGGAAGTAAGTGAAGACGGTAATTATCAGTTGGTTGAGAAAGAAGTAGCAAGCGAAGGGTCATGTGAGGTCAAGCAATTGGCAGAAAATGATACTGAGAAGAAGGAAGAAGATGAAGGGAAACAAAAGAAGAGTGTGGAAGAACCTCCTAAAAAGAAGCCATGTACTGAAGAAGCAAAAGTAAACGGAAATGCGGAGACTTCTATTGATAAGCTGATTGATGCTGAACTAAAAGAGCTCGGAGACAAGAGCAAGGTAAGCTATAATTTCTGTGGGTCACTCTCATAGCAAGTATCAAATTTCTCAAGTCTATGTTTTTATCTCTTTGTGGATTCTTATAATTTATATTGCTTTCTTGACTCTGACAGAGACGATTTATGAAGTTAGATCCGGGTTGCAACGGTATTGTCTTCATCCAAATGAAAAGGAAAGATGGTGACCCAAGCCCCAAAGAAATTGCACAGCATGCAATGACTTCTGCTGCAGCAACCAAAAAGCATATGTCAAGGTTTTTGTCTTACTCCAACTGTTATGCCTTTTGTCAGATTCTTGCTAATTTATATATATCTTGTGACGCTTTAGGTTCATCCTAAGACTTTTACCAATTGAAGTGTCGTGTTATCCTTCAGAGGAAGAAATCTCAAGAGCCATCAAGCCTCTTGTAGAACAGTATTTCCCCATTGAGACTGATAATCCCCGCAAGGTAAAGGATCTTTACCACTATTACGAGTTTACATATCCTCACCACTTTTTTGCTTTACCTGCCTATACCATTATCGCAGTTTGCTGTGTTGTATGGAGCGCGTGCGAACACGGGGCTTGATAGGATGAAAATAATCAACACAGTGGCAAAATCTATCCCTGCCCCTCACAAAGTTGATCTGAGCAATCCTGATATTTCGATCGTGGTGGAAATTGTTAAGGTGAGCGAGGATATATTTTAAGATGTGTTGCAATATTTACCGATTGGTCTGGTTATAAAACTCAAATCGAATTTTGTGTTGCAATTTACAGACAGTATGCTTAATTGGAGTGGTAGAGAAGTACAAGGAGCTGGGAAAGTACAATCTCAGGCAGCTCACGTCCACCAAGTGACACAAATCTCATTTTCTAGCTCTGTGTTTTTGTTTCCTAAGACTAAAAAGATGCTTCGTTTTACTGGTAGTGTTGTTATAGAGTTTTTTTTTTTTTTTTTAACGCTGGATAATATGAATAAAAGACTCATACAAGGTGTTCGAGAATGATGACAGCAGTCATCTTACATAAACATGAAAACCAACAGATAGATAGAAAAGCCAAAGAACGAAATAAAGAGAAACTCAATAGAGCTCAAAGGATGGTTATAGAGTTTTGACTAAATTTATAAGAATGGTTGAAGTTGGTCTTTTTATCCTATTTTGTCTGATCAAGAAAGTTTTTTTTTATCACCATTGGTAGACTAGTGAGAGTATGTGATTAAGAGAGAAGGGCGCAAAATTACTATTTGGAAGCTAACACAATCCAATACAAAATGGACTTTTTGATAGAAAATGGAATCAACATATTCTTTACATGCATTCACTTGTTTAAACTTTAAATGACCCCCTCCATTTTGAAAAGCAAAATGAAACCTTATAAATCAACTCTGGTTCTTAAATCCCCTTTTTGTTCCCTCTAATTCTAAGTCAAACCACTTCACTTTAGTACCTACTCATCCAAGTTAGCAGTCCCAACAAAGCCAAACCAACTTCATACTACCACCAAACTGTTTCCTCCTCTGCTTCTGCTTCTCCTTGATTCTCTGCTCAATACCCTTCTCCCATTATTGTATAGACATCTCCAACTTATATCAATCCCCAGCCTAAGAATTTTCTATCAGTCCCTTTAACAAATTTACAGCTTAGGAGGATGGGACAGGGGATGTAGTAACTCTCATTTGTGGACAGGTGGGAGAAGACATTTTGCGACAGAGATGGCACCGGAATCCAATCACCATACTTGAATTCTCCTCGTTGAACCCACATGCATCTCCATGGTACCATTCTACAAACATTACAAACGAAAAGAAGTTAAGATACAAAAGGAAACCAAGTCTTGCAGTTCAAATCATGGTGAACCAAAAGAATTACCTTTACAGATTTCGCAAGCGATGGAAGTTGATCCAGATTCAGATTCAGCCGAGCCGCATAAATGACACTTGGGTTGATGGCGATCAGAACGCGAGTTCTCCAAAGGTACAAAACATTTATCTCTCCGGAACTTATTGACACGTTCATCACCGGGCTTTCTGGATAACAGGAGTCCATTCGACCAATAGCTAAAGCACCTTTCTGTTCTCTTATTTCTTATGGAAACCTCTTGTTTTATTTTCTTAGGCCTGCCTCTGCCTCTTTTGGTTTCCAGTTTCCGTTTCTTACTCCCTTCAGCAACTTTACTTTCATCCTGCAAGCGAATAACATGTTTTGGTCTCCTCCCTGAACGCCGCAATGGTTTGCTTGCAACAACCTTTTTATGGTTCTTCAACCGAATGGAAATTTTCTCTGCCAGTGAGGCTTTAGTATTCATTAGCCGAGTTGATTTGCGAGCAGGTATGACGACCTTTTTACGCTTTTGTGTCTGAACTCCAATTTTCTTACGGAAACTCCCTGGGGGCCGCCCTCTTTTCCGTACAACGGGTTGTTCTTTTGCTAGAACTTCACTTCTGCATGGAAGACAGAACATGCCTTCCTTATCCGCCCTCTTGACATGCTTTTTGTGAAATAATCCTGAAATTTTATCATAGCCAATACCAATTAAAGAAAACTATGACCAAATAAATATATTCCATGAACGATAATGTTAGGAGTCACCTATTGGTTAGGACTGAGTCTAACTACTGCCTACAATTCTATGGGCACCCTCACTCTCAAGTTACCTTCTGGAGTAAATATTCATTGTCTAAAGGGATCACATTAGTAAGTGAACTTGATTGCCTACGGGTCACCGGGTTAACATCGAAGATGTTTAATTCTTTCTTGTGCATGAAAACTGAAGATAAACATATCGCTTTCAATTCAAGAAATTTTGAGGAATTTCGTTTGTGTTGTGTATGGCTATGTTCTTATTAGATTACTACGCAAGCANAAAAAAAAAAAAAAAAAAAAACCCCTAAAAAAAAAAAAAAAAAAAAAACACAGTAAAAGAGACTCACCTTTGCAGATGTGGCAGGACGCAGCATCACTGTCATTCAAGAAAAACAAATACCATCAAAAGCAGTTAAGAAAGATCATTTCTCAACAAATAAAAGGAAAATTAAACCATATTTTGTGAAAATCAAATGCCATGCTATTAAGTTCTAAGCAGAGTCCAAGTGACAATCCTTTTTACGCAATCAAGAGGAAGGACTTCTGAAGACAAAAAGGGTTGTGATTAGTACATACCTCGAAGGCACATATTTCTTGCATTGCTCACACAAAGAGGACTCAGATCTTTCTGCCCTTTCAAATAGGTACGAGAATCCTTTTACCTCTGAGGACTTTTGTCGTACTTTGTCTGTCTCAGAATTTCTGAAAGTGCCTCCTGGCTTACTACTTTTTCGAACAGCTATTTTCTCTTCAAATCCTTTCAGAAGATGTAAAGGCACATCTGATTCATTCAGCCAGAATTTTTTTCTTTCACTCGAGGATTCTTCCATCATGCGACCATTCTTCAACACAACATCCGGAATATTTCTCCTTTTGCCAAAGTCAAGGAGATATTTCACAGTTTCTTCCTCTATGCACTTCCTACGGACAATCACCTTTTTGAACAGCCTGGCAGATTTTTTGGATTCTTTGTCCGATGCAGGAAGAAGATGACTGTTTTCAATATCATCCCACTTTATGTAAGTATGGAGTGTCCTCACCTGTAAATCACTGAATTGTTAGCTGAAAATCGTCCAAGGCTAAAAAGCATCCCACACAATGCTATAACCATGTGGACGACATACTCAAAAAATTAAATCTACTTCACTGCAATTTAACAATTAGAATTTGACAATTAGAGGAGATGAATAACTTAAAGGATCTACATTACACATGGAAACAGAAATACTTGTCAGGATGTGCATTACCAACACACCCTAGGAAACTTCGACATTGGAGTTTCTTGTCAATACCACCGAAACAACAATTAAATTCAGTTTGACCAAGTGTTTATTACCTGAAAACCGAGCTGCTCTGAAGTCGTAGATGACCCAACAGCTGCTTCCCACGCAACACGTCTGCTTCTCTTAGCGGGCTCTGAATTCTCAGGATACAGTATTCCTGAAATATTCATACTTCCACCTGCATAGTGTAGAGTGCATGAAGAATGAAACAACTATATGGAAGTGAGAGGAACAAAGAATAGTTAAAGACAGTAGAAGAACAACCACGAAAGCAAGAACAAAGAGAAAATGCAAACCTTGTCTAGCCGCTTTCGAGACCAAAGAGCGAGGCAAAACCTTCCAGTTGAATAGTTGCCGTGAAAGTCGGCCGCCTCTCCACCAACACATGGCAAATCCACCATTTTTCTTTGCAGTAGGGTTAACCCCAGACTCCAACAATGTCCCCCGTCTTTTACCAATAGCAGACTTTGACGATGATCGTGTCGGAGCAATGAGAATGTGTTTAGCTGAGCCCAATTCTACGGCAGAATCGACATGGTTAAGCCACTCAAGTGAAAGAACACGATGATGCAAATTCACCTCGAACTGCAAAGGTAATTCACAAAATTTATCATCAGGAAATGAAAAAATGATACACGCCTAGATCAATCACTAGTGCACTCCACAACAATCAAGTGCTCAACATTCAACAATCCTAGCCACACTACAGGAGTGAATAGAAACTGAGTACTGCAAGCTTTTCAGGTAGGAAGAAAAAGAAAACGAACCAAAAGTAAAAGTTCTAAATAGTAGCAAACCAAAATAAAGGAATTTGAATGTGACAGCTTCAGCTTGGGTTAGTTCTTATATTTTGCCAAAACAATTATTCAATTTAGAAATAATTGAATGCCACCACTTACCATTGTAAAATAAAATTTTCAGGAGAAATAAACTTGAGAAAAACTTACTTCAACTAATAAATGTTTCAAGCTTGATATATTTGATGCGTTCAGAATATGTTCACGCCAAATCCTGGAGTGCTGTGGACTCAACCATGGACCAACCAAAAGACCTTGCAACCGACTTTCCATGGATAACATCTGGCATATGATAGGCATAAGATGACTTTTCTTATCAGTGGATTGACTGTTAGCAACTTCACTTTCTGAAGGACCTCGTAAAGTCCCGAGACTCATGTTAAACAAACAATTTGTCGCACCACCGGCATCCTCAGATTTGCAAGAATGACACCATCCGCATTTTTCTTTCCATGCATCTAGATATAGGCCTTGGATGTTTCGCCATTGAAATCTGGTGGTTTTCATCAATATAGTCTTCACCTGGGTAGAAGCTATCTCCTCATCAGATCTCACATCATCGGTAGGGATAGGTGACTTACGCATCATCTCTTCGGAAATTGCTGTAGTCATCTGAGCAAATATGTACTGGTTTCTGTAGCCTGTGTCGCTCTGAACATTCGGTCCTTTCCTTGTGTTCATTCTAACCAAATAATGGGAAGGCGAATGGATATTCAAATTTGGCTCTTTCATGACATCCAAAACGCCTGATGGTGCTGGCTCGTGAAGACTCCGGACATCCAAACCATTTTGTACAGTTTCAGCAGATCCTTCAGAACTCATATTAAGGATATCTAGCGCAGTAGCTGAATCTGATTTCTTCCGGCGAGTCCTATGACAATGATTATGTGAACCTCCATTGCTGCATGTTTCGTCCAGCTTCTTTTTAACTCCAGATGTTGGCTGTTTTTCCGGAGCTGGTAGAGGAGCCATAAACCCATCAACAGAAGTATTCATTCCTTTGGCTGACTTATCAAAGCAAACGGACATTTGTGATTTCACACCGCTGATTGTCCTTTTAAGCCCAACAGGGATATCCCAGTGTTTTTTAATTGCACTTATTACGCCAGTATATAAACTATCGCATGACTTCAGCTGCTCCAATACAAGGATCACATCATTTACATGATAGTAGTTCAATGAGCCTGGGTCAGCTGTATCTATCCTGCAAATTCATAGTGGACAACATCAGCCAACCTATGAAGAGATATAGCAGTTCCCACGTTCAACAGAATAAAAACGTTCCTAGAAGAAGATGATAAGGAACATTCCACATTTGCATACATTGAGGGCAAAAATTGCTTTCAAAACTATGGGTTAAAAACTGCATCTAAATAACTAGTAAAAGAGGCTATTCACATGTCTAAACATGCAATCCAACTTATCATGTTATATGCATGCTTTAGTTCATCCTACATAGTTTAGTTGATCCAGCTAGCTAAAATTGGGGTAATGTTTTTAAAGCTAAAGCCTTCACCTACGAGCTATGGCATATAATCAGCATGTGTCATAGTGCTCGCCAGACATCATCACAAAATTGTAACACTTCAAGTAAGAACAAAAATTGCTACTATTCATAATAAACAAAACTACTATGCAAAATGCTATTCATAGTGGTGACTCCACAAAATTGATTCCACTTTTTTTATGCATTAACCCTTCTTAGACAAGAGAATCAAAGAAAGAAACTTACACCAATAAGTAGCCACAACTGCTGTAGTACTTTCGGCCATGGGGATCAATCTCTATAAACTCTGCTCCTCGAATTTGCTTTACAGGCTTCAATCCTGGTACACGACGATCAAATGAACATTCAGGGCAGTACCAGTCACCCTCAGGCAAAAGGTGACTGGCAACACCGACACACTTAGAATGATAGGCAGCCGGACAACCATCACAGCACAGTAAGTTCCCATCCATTTTACAAAGACAACAGTCGTCACTGTTCCGGTCAAACGGGCCATCGATGACCTCATCATTCAAAGGAAAATCATCTGCCAGCTCCATCATATTTTGCTTTCTGCGGCGTACTTGAGTGTTCGTCTTCCTATCAATTTCCATTTCAAACTCAGCTGCATAACATCTTTTATTAACCTCTGATCTCACAACTTCAGCCTGTGTCATATCATCACACAAACGGCTAAGTATCTTAATTTTCAAATCCACGGGCTGTCTGAAATACTCATTTCTGAAAAAGTTAAACCGAGTTAGATCCACTCCATCGTTGTCCTTCGACCCAGAAAATAGCAGGTACTCCGCCACAAAAAGGGGATAATTAACCACATCTAAAGTATCCCAATCAAGACTCCTGCATTTAACACACGACCATCAAAGCATGAGAACCAAAACAATAGAAGCTTCATAGCCTTAAAACCAAAGTATTCATTACGCAAGAAAGAAAATAACAAGCATACCTCAGGCAAGCAGTCGCTGATAGGTCACCTTCAGCAACGAGTTGTTTCAAATGTTTCCTTAATATTTGCAAGACAGAAACATGGATGCTATCAAATAATAGACTAGGAGACATGCACCTCAGCACTTCCACAAAATCCTTCAACTCAAAGGGACTCAAAAACAGCAAAGTACTGAAGGACCTCAGGCAAGAGTAAGCACTAAAGACATCAAGTATGGGAAGACCATCTAAATTCAAAACTTCTGATGATGGAGGTAATTGTGGCTTTGGCGGAAGCACATATATATTCTCAGATTTTCCATCAACGGCCCAAGTTTTCTCGTCTGTCAGACTACTAACTGACGGAGAAGAGAATACTTCGTCTGCTAAGCAAGCTGTAACAGTGCTATTGGCAGGAGATCGAGCTGACATTCTACGAGCGCTTCTTCTCAACCTAGGTTGACTCGCAAATATAGGATTCTCCAAGCCTTTTCTTCTTTTCCTCCTACCACTTGTATATTCATCCGAAATTTCCCTATCAGAGGGAGCCTCATCAACAGTCTTAGCATCAGGCTCAGGCCGATCATGATCCCGCTCAACCCCATTAGAACTAGGAGTATTGAGATCTTGTAGTGAAACAAGGTTCTGCTTCCGTAACTCCTCCAAAAGCTGAGCGCTTGATACTTCAGCAACATGAACTTCTTTATATTCTCCAGTCTCAAGATTATCCTGGACACCATTTTTATCCTGCATGTTGATTCCCTGACCTTTGTCATTTCCATTCATTTGAATGAATTCGTCTTCGTTGCAATTCTCCACGCTAACCTCCAAGTTCAAATCAAATCCTCCCTCCCTCTTCGGCGCATTCAAATCACAGACTCCAGCATTGTCCAAGTCACAGTTGGGATCCATGTTCAGATCAATATATCCCCTCCTTTTGTCACTAAGATTTTCCTCATAATCGACATTCACATTGATCAAACCTAAACCTTCATTTGAATTCCAATCCAACCCGGTAGTCAGATCAAACCCAGCTCTAGGTTCCGGCACAGACCTATTCAAATCCATCCCAGGCTCCTCCCATGCCGTACCACCTAGGGTTTCCACAGGACCACAATTCAAATCAACATTCCCTCTCAAATCCACACCAAAGCAATCACTAACCCCCGAATTCTCCGCAACTCCATCATTTAAATCGACGTTTCTCATGACATTTACCTCATCCTGCCACTTTTCCTTCCCTCCGGCAGAGCTGTCTCGCTTGATCTCATCAATCCTCTCGACCCGAGGCCGCTTCCTTGTCCTCTTACCAACTCGCGGCTTCACTTGGACCGGAGTTTCCTGGGATTTCCCTTCTCCCATCACGAGAGCAGCAACCTCAGCCAATTCCGAAATCTCCGTAAGACCATTCTCATAAACGATCTCGAGTAATCCAGACGAATCGTAAGATCGAACCGTTCCGGAGCAAAACCCAAACCCCTCGATCTCCTTCCTAACGACTTTTCCCACCAACTCCATTGCTGTGAGCTTGCTTTCGCTTGACGAAACGAGCGAATCTATAAACCAACGAAGCAAAGAAACCCCATTAGCCAGTCAGGATTGCAAAAAGGGGAGAAAATCAAAAAAAAAAAAAAAAGGAAGCGCTGCGGTTTTCTCTCTCTCTCTCTTTTTTCCCTAGAAACGCTTACAACGTGCAGGAGAGAGAGGGACAGAGATTCTCTCTCTTATTTCTCTCTCTCTCTTTGGGGAAGGAAAGTGGAAAGAGAATTCTCCACAGAGAAACGCTTAACGAATTCTCTCTCACTCGGCAGACGGGTTTGGTCAATGTTAGGAAGAGAAGGCCATCTCTCTCCCTCCCACATTACTCTTTTTTGTAACTTCTATTTTTTTCTTTTTTCACCTTTTCTGGTCAAAATGTGTGATATGTTTTTTTGTTACCTTTTATATTATAAGATATACAGGTACTCCAACTAACTACTATGCCATTACATGTGTGATGCGTTCAGAGCTTATTTAATTATCTTCAGATTTTACATTATTTTATTTTGAAGATCGAAATGAAAAGAAAAATTATCTTCAAAGACAAAAAAAAATTGATTAGTACTCTTTTCGTATTTTAAATGTGCTTTTTATATATAAAATATATTTACAACTTTTAGCATATTTTATTTTATACCAAATAAATTATCTAATTAATTTTATAACATTAACATGCATAACTAAAACTAATTTTAGAGATAAAAACAAATATATATCCATTTAAAACCATTATATGTTCANTAAAACCATTATATGTTTATATATATATATATATATATATATATATATATATATATACTAGATATCAAAAGAAGATCTATGTATACTATTACATCATTAAATTTAGTTTTGTTATTTACGTTATGTAACTTCTTTTACAGGCTAAATAATTACTTTAGATAGAATTTGAGTATGATAAAAAAATAGAATTTTAGTTTTATCGATCTACTGTTATTCTGTTAAATAAGAAATATATGAAAAAAATTTATTAAATTAGTAAATTTTATTTCATTTTGAATCTTGTTTTTGTTTTGTTTTTGAAATAAAACTATAAGATAATTGGAATATTTTTTAAAAAATAGAAAAATAAAATAAACATCTAGAATCTTAGGCTATTGGTAAATAAAATAAAATAATAATAGTAACTGACTGAAGAAATTTACAATTGGCGATAACTTACCAGATGATAAATCACGAATTGTGAATTGTTGTCCAAATAATTTAATCGCGAGTTGTTGTCCAAATAGCCTCATCATGTAAATTCCTACTCCAAAACAGGAGAAAGCCTACAATATAAGTAGCGAAACTTTAGAAAATGAGTTATCTCAAAAGAAAATCACGCGACAGAAAAGAGAAATATAGGAGACTCACGTTATCGCCGGTTAGCGACAAAAAAACACTCTCTATTGAAGTATAAAACTAATGTGATGTTATTTAACTTTTGATTTAATTTTCTTAAGTTGATGAATGTGTGACTATATAATGTTACAAATCTTATCTCCTGCAGATAGTTATCTTTTTTCGAAACAATCAGTTTCTGACACGTTTCTCTTTGGATAAGTTTTATGATATGAAATCCAATTTTTCCTTTTTATCCTCTAAATTACATTTCTAATCTTGAAGTTACAAAAATGATGCAATGGCTCGTCCTAATACAAATAATAAATTTAATATCTATTTATATAATTTAAGGTAAATTTTAAGCCTATAGAAAGGTCCAAACTAATCTTCGGAGCGGTGCAGCCCACGAAATTTGATATTTTCTTTCGTAGGTTTCATATTACTCGGTAAGTTAGAGACGCTATTCATGACAGTATATATGTATAGTTTTTAGTTTCTTATAATTTACATTTGCATATTGTTTTAGTCTCCATCTTATCACAGGGAAATAAAATTTGGACCATCATAATTTTTGTCTAAAAAAAAGTTGATGCTTTCTAAACCGAATGTTTAAAGTTGGTTTAATAAGCGGTTGAAAATAGTTGGCAAAAGAAAAAGAAGGCTACAGAGAAAACCCGTTTAATACGATAAACTTTTATCTCTGTCAAAGTCTAAATTCGTCAAAGAAAGATTGCGCAAGGAGGTCCTCCTCCAAAGCCGAGGAAGCCTAACGAAACTCAAAAACTCTAGCTGCTGCGACAGGAAATGGACGCAACGATCGGAAAATTTATCGACTCCGTGTCCGGCTTCTTCTCCGGCGTTGCATCCGGCTCCGCCGATGAGTTCCCCTTGTGCGACACCGACATCATCTCGGTAAGTTTAATGATTTGCCTTTTTTTGTTCCTCAAATTGACCGCTTCTGAACATCGAGATTACGATTATTCAGTTGTTTGACGCCTCTTTGAATCTACTTCATCCTATTTTCGATTCTATTGCGTTTGCTTGTCCGCGTACATAAATTTTTCTTATGTGTGTGACTTGAAATCATTATTTGAAATCATTCTCAGGGATGCGAGAAAGAACTTGCAGAGGCTCAGAAAGGCGAAGACGAAGGGTTTAAGAAGGAATGCATCATGCGACTTTCATGGGCTCTTGTTCATTCAAAGATACCAGTTGATATTCAGCGTGGGATAGCGATGCTTGAAGGTAGATAACTCTACTCATTACGTTTTTTTCATTTCCCTGTGGAAATTTTAATCTGTGGAATCTCGGCTGCCTTGAAAATTCTTCCGGTAGATGATTTATCCATATTACAGCAAAAATGTTTCGCTTTGTTATGCAGCTTCGGTGGTTAGTGATACAAGTCCAATGAAACTAAGAGAGAAGCTATATCTCCTTGCCATTGGGTACTATCGAAGCGGCGACTTTTCAAGAAGCCGGGAAAGTATAGAACGGTGTTTGGAGGTTTGATCATCTGATCCATGTATAGTCATTAGTCCACAATATCTTATTGTTCATGTACTGATGATCAATGCGCGCTCGTTTTCGTCTCTTTGGTTTTCAGGTTGAACCAGAGTGGAGACAAGCTCAGACACTGAAATTGGCTATAGAGGACCGTATTGTGAAAGGTAACCAACCACATGGTTACTTGTGCCATTATCTCTTCCTCATCCATTTTTGCTTTCTCTTTATCTCTTAATTTCCAATTTTTGTAAGCAGATGGTGTTATAGGCGTTGGAATTGCTGTTACTGCTGTTGGGATTGTTGCTGGTATTGCTGCAGCCTTAATACGCAGATAATGAGACAGAAAATAGCCAATACATGTGCATGATGTTTCCCTGATCTTCACCGAGTTTGTTTGTTTAGTTTCTTTGTGGGATTGGAACGAATGGTCTTTTATTAGACGAATATGAATGATTTGTAATTCCAGTTTTACTATGAATATAGCTAAACAACATTGCTGATTGAAAAAGCATCAAAAACAGATACTGTTATTATTACTTGAGCAGAAATTAGATGAAATGCTATTTGTTATCAGGTTTTAACTTGAGGAGGATCAACTCTAAGTTTCTCCTCCATGTCCTAGCAAGGCTAAAAGAAAAGCCTTGTAGTCCCCTGATGTCTCTTTTCCTACGGCTTGATCGAGAGACACATCGTTCCTCTTGAGATACAGCTCAGCGATCTTCTTCAGGTCCTTCTCTGCTCTTGTGACGATCACACGGCTCAGAACATCTTCATCAGTCCCCACTGAATTGATTGCATTGCGCAAAACCTAGGCGCATAAAGATGTGTTAAGATAAATGAGAGATCACGTTTAACTATTGAGACTTGAAAGACTGTGGTTGTGTCTTACCTTTGCGTAGTAACGGTTAGGGTTTTTGATGCACCTGATGGCTGCACGTAGCGCACTTAGGTACTCATTTGTAGGGTGATTGAGGAGATCCTGGACATCAAATATTTCATTACAGATATCATACATACTTAAGAAGAACATGTAAGAAATGCTTGTATACCTTGGTGATGGATCTGCCATAGATATCCTTGTAGCGGTTGAAGATTGCGCTGAGCTGCACGCTGCTTCTTGTGCTAAGCACCCTGATCGTTTCTTCATGATCAATGGCCTCGCCGAGGATTTCATCATGAAGAATGGAAGCCTCTGATTGCGCCAGTGTCTCATCAATCTCTTCTCCATCATATTTATAAGCAGACACCATTGCAACCAAGAGCTGTATCGATTCAACAACGCACAAGCGTTTCAAGATGAGTTAAAACAGAGAAGAAACGTTTTTTTGGAAGAAGAAACGAAAAAAAGCAAGTTAACTCACTCTCCTGATGTCGCCAATGGTACGGGAGGCCAAGTCTTCCTCAAGAGAACGCTTGTAGAGGGAACGGTAAGCGCGTCTTGAAGCTAATAGATCTTCAGGGGATCTCATGCAGGCAATCTCGACAAGGACCTTGTAATCAGGAACAGTCTTTTGAAGAGCCACGTTGGCCAAGTGAGCATCTCTCTCTGGAGGATCCAAGACCCACAAGCATATAGCTCTCTGCATGATTTTTCTGGCATTAGATTATTTGCGTTTTGTGAATTAGTCGAAACAGAGTAGAGCATGTGGAATATGATGTAGACCTCGAAATCGCCAGAGAGCTCGGATTTGAGCTGGTGAGTGAGTTCCTCGTGGTATATCTCATGGTAAGCTTGTCTTATGAGTTTCCTCTGGAACAAATTCCGGTGTCCTAGGATCGAGATGATGGACTTTTCATCGGTTCCCCATCCTGAAACCAAAAATAAAAGAAATATAAAGAAACTTGAATCACATAACTCTTGAACTAAAAAAAAAGGGAAGTAGAAACCTTGACAAGCCTTCTTGATGTTTTCAGCATCTTCGACAGGGGAGAAATGAGGAGGAGAAACAATGGTGGCCATTCTTTTTCTGTTTCTGCGTAAGATATCTTTAATTTGACTCAGATCTGGATATTGCTTCCGTTGCTTTGAGCTCTCTTTACTTATAAGATAAGAGTTGCTAATGAGGTACCATAAAAACGTTCAGATGCTCATTAGTTGTTTACGCTACTTGAATCCGAAACTCTTTTCTTTCTTTTAAAGAAGATGCCGTTACTTTTTGAACTTTGAAGGGAAAGTTTGCTGTTTGCATGAGTGAATTATTAATTGCATCCCAAATGTTTATTTTCGTTAGATTTATCACTAGATTTCAAATTCCGTCGTCAATTCTTTCCATGTAGTGGCCTGGGCATAAAAACCGGACCCGAGAACCCGACCCGGAACCGACCCGAAATAAATGAAACCGAACCTGACCCGAAATAACATAATTATCCGAACGGATCCTATATTCTTATACCCGAAAGAATCGAAACCGAACTGGAACCGAACGGAGAACCGAATAGGTACCGAAATATCTAAAATATAATTATTTTCCTAAAAATATTAGTTATATTTATTTTTAAAATAACCAAAATATTTAAAATTACAATTATAAATCAAATATATTTAGTTATATTTAGTACAAAATAACCACAAGATCTAATATATCATAAAATCTTTAGTTATATTTGTTATTTGCAAAATTTAACTCAGTTTTATTTAAATTAAATCATTTTTTATTTTTATTTTATTTTTTTATTGCTAAAATTTAGGTACCTGGAATCAACCCGGACCCGTGAGGAACCAACCCGGAACCGACCCGAAATTGTAGCGGTTCCTATTTGGATAAATAATTCAAATATTTGTTAGACCTGGAACCGAAAGAACCGACCATGAACCGATCCGAGTATCCATTATGCACACCCCTAAGTGTGTAATGAAGCAAGTGAATCAAAGAACCAATTATCTACCTTGGAACCAAATTGTCAAAAGATTTGATTACTTAATACAAACTCTCATTTTATTATGTAGAATAAGGTATTCAATAGAATCATCACAATCCCAAAAGTTATTGGAAGATGGATTTCAAATAATTTATAAAATTTTAAGAATCTGTTTATGAATTTTAGAATCTTAATAAAATTCATTGTTATTGGTTTGATGATTTTAAAAGTCCATACAAAATCCATTGTTATTCAAAAAGTTTGTGTTTTAGCGATTTCATGAATCCATTAAAATCCTTGTTATTGGAAGATGGATTTTAAACAATTTAACTCATGAAATAGAATTTCCAAAATACTTCATATAACTCTTAGATTCTCAAATTTCATTCTAATAAAATATTTTAATTGATTTTCTAAATATACAAACTCTTTCCAAATCTCACATAAACTCTTTAAAAATTCAACAAATCTATTAACTTTTAAAATCAATCAATTCCATATAAATTCATCTCCCAATAATATTTATACAACATGTCTAGTTACTAGATGACTTTAGACTCCTAAATACAAGGAAAATAGGGGGGGTTATTGGTAGATGAATTTGTAAGAATTCTTAAAATTTTCAAAAACCTTTGTTATTGGTTTATGAATTATAACAATCTTATTAAAATCTATTGTTATTGGTTTGGTGATTTATTAAATCCATACAAAATCAGTTGTTATTCAAAAAGTTTGTATTTTAATGATTTCATGAATCCATTAGAATCCTTGTTATTGGAACATGGATTTTAAACATTTTAACTCATGGAACAAAATTTCCAAAATACTACCTATAACCCTTAGATTTTCAAAATCCATTATAACAAAATATTTTCATTGATTTTATGAATATACAAACTCTCTCCAAATCTAACATAAACTCTTTATAAATTTAACAAATCTCTTAACTTTCAAAATTTATCAACTCTATAGAAATTCATCTCCCAATAACCCCTCCTTATCTCTATTATATTTTCTATCACAATATAATGAATCCTTATCCTTCTAAACAATGTACTTATCCCTATATATTCGTCATGCAAATCATCCTATAAATATATAATCTCATCATAAAGTCATAACACAAAACTTCGTTTGTTTATAAATGCATCGTCTACATTAAACATTTTAATTTAAATGCTTTAGTTCTGGTTCGAACCCGATAAATACAAACCGGAAAAAGCATTATTCCAAACAGGTTTAATCCGAAATTTTCGGTATATTTTTCTTATCACGAATTCGGTAGATTTTGGAGTTGGGCCGAATCGAGCTTTGGGTTTTATCCGTAATTGTCTAATTGACATCTGAAAACAAAATCCGCTACTCCGCCATACTAGACCGGTTCTCTCTCTTTCTCCGTCTTTCTCTCTCTCCAGTTACCGGATTCCGCCGGCTAGATCTCGCCGCTCACCGCCGGTTAGTTGCTCTATCAGCT
>OVBJ01000222.1:0-25741 GCA_900406535.1 Noccaea bulbosa | reverse complement strand
TCCCCCCCCCCCCCCCCCCCGACGGGTCGTTCTTAGGCTCGGCTCTGACTTTGTTGCATTCGGCGGAGAAATCAGCGATTACCGGTGATTACTGAACCGAGAAGATGTATGTTTCAGTAATTTTGATCAAATTATCACTGAAAATTTCCAAATTCCAACGCATCTCCTTCCTGTTCTCCTATTAGACGTCTCTGTTGAATAATCCGATGATCTGTTAGACTTGATTCTTCAAATTTTCGAACTTCAATTTAGGATTTTTATTTTTGTGGATTTTATCAGATGAAAGAAGGACTCAGAGCAAGAGGTGCCAGATCATCCTCTGCTAACTCTGTCCCTCTGATTCTCGACATTGAAGACTTCAAGGTAAGGATTCAGCTTGTGGTTGCTGATGTATTACTTTTGAGTCGTAATTGATTTTGATTTTTGTTCACTCGCAGGGTGATTTTTCGTTTGATGCATTATTTGGGAACCTGGTAAACGACCTCTTGCCGTCTTTCCTAGAAGAAGAAGCAGATTCCGGTGATGGCCACGGCAACATTGGAATTGATGGTTTGGCAAATGGGCATTTACGTGGGCAATCTGATGCATCCAAGTTGTCTCAGATGTCTTCTGCTCCTTTTTTCCCTGAAGTAGATGGTCTCTTGTCTCTGTTCAAAGATGCTTGCAAGGAGTTAATTGATCTGCGGAAGCAGGTGAGTGAGTTTCTTGGGTGGTCTAAATCGACTACAATCCCTTGTTTTTGCTTTTCATCGTTCTGATATCCAAGGTTTTTGTTAAATGTTTTGCAAGGTTGATGGAAGGCTCAACACACTAAAGAAGGAAGTTTCAACCCAAGATTCCAAACACCGGAAGACATTGACTGAGGTAGGCAGAGAAACACTTCTGCTTTGATCACTTTTCTTGGGTAGTTTTTAGTCGACACCTCGAACATTTCTTCAATTGGTCTAATTGGATTCTCCTTTTAGATAGAGAAAGGTGTGGACGGTCTGTTTGAGAGCTTTGCAAGGTTGGACGGTCGTATTTCAAGTGTTGGACAGACCGCTGCTAAAATAGGAGATCATTTGCAGGTAAAATTAACCCGACGCATGTAACCAACTATCTGGTGATCTATCAATAATTGACCCGTGCTTCCTTTGTCAGAGTGCAGATGCTCAGCGGGAAACTGCTAGCCAGACGATAGAGCTTATAAAGGTAAGAGCGCATCTATGTTGCAAGGTTGGTCGCTTAATTAGTTAGATGAATGCTTAAAGTAATCATTGTTCAACAATGCAGTACCTGATGGAGTTCAACGGCAGCCCAGGGGATCTTATGGAGCTTTCTGCTTTGTTTTCTGATGATAGCCGCGTAGCTGAGGCTGCTTCTATCGCTCAGAAATTACGTATGATGTGCTAGCTATATGTTGCTTGAAATGTGTCTGGAGTGTTTGAACATTTTTACCTGTGATATGATAGTTTTATTTTAACTCTCTTGCTTCCAGAACAGTGTAAATTTACAGTTAAATAAGGCTGTAATTTATTGCGATGCTCTCCTTGTCAATGTCAGGATCCTTTGCTGAGGAAGACATTGGAAGGCAAGGTGCGAGTGCAGCTACAGGAAATGCAACCCCTGGCCGAGGACTTGAAGTTGCAGTTGCTAATCTTCAGGATTACTGTAATGGTAAACTATTTGGTTTAAACTCTGTTTTTCTGTATATATACTGAAGAGGATTAGTGTATTTTCAAATTCAATTGTGACGTTTGAATACAATGTTGTAGAACTGGAGAACAGGCTTTTATCTCGTTTTGATGCTGCGTCACAGCGGAGAGATTTATCCTCCATGTCAGAATGTGCTAAGATTTTGTCACAGGTGAATACTTTATTCTGAAGCATGCACCATTACAATTCAGTAGGAAAACCTGTTCTTTTATTTTAGATTCCGAAACAAAGACCTTTCTTACGTAGCTAGTGGTTGCATCCTGGTTAATTTCTAGATAAGGCTGTCCTATAAGGAATGGATGCTTAGTTCTACTCTTGTATGTTTTTCTTAATGTTCATTTTCTTCTTCTTGATTTTCAGTTTAACAGGGGTACGAGTGCTATGCAACATTATGTGGCAACCCGTCCAATGTTTATTGATGTGGAAGTCATGAATTCGGACATTAGGTTGGTGCTAGGTGACCACGGTTCTCAGCCTAGTCCTAGCAATGTTGCCCGGGGGCTTTCTTCTTTATACAAAGAAATTACAGGTCTGAAGGATTGTCATTGATCTGGAATCAATACTTGAAACATTCTTCTATGCCAATTATATCTTTTGTTACTTCTCATGTGTAGACACTGTTCGCAAAGAAGCAGCAACCATTACAGCTGTTTTCCCTGCTCCAAATGAAGTTATGGCTATCTTAGTTCAGGTAATGGGCACCGATAACTTGGACACTGTAGCATGACCCCGGCATATGGATAAGCTATACCAACTCTTCCTGTATTTTACGCAGAGAGTTCTGGAGCAGCGTGTCACAGGTATTCTTGACAAAATTCTAGTGAAGCCCTCTCTTATGACTCCACCACCTGTGCAAGAAGGCGGACTATTACTAGTACGTAGATACCTCCTTATCTCTTTTCTTGTCCATCTGCCTATTATAAATGGGATTAAAAAATCAACACTTGATTTTTTGTCTTTAGTACCTTAGAATGCTAGCGGTTGCATATGAGAGGACCCAAGAACTTGCTAAAGACCTCCGAGCTGTTGGATGTGGTGACCTGGATGTTGAAGGTCATTTTGTTACTCTTGTGATTCTGAGTGATAGAACTTTTTCGTTTGTGCTGACAGTCTTTATTTTGGCTGTGCAGATTTGACAGAGTCCTTGTTTTCATCGCACAAGGATGATTACCCTGAGCATGAGCAGGCCTCCTTAAAGCAACTATATCAAGCGAAGGTTTAACAAGATTATAATATTTTTCAGTGAGATTAGTTTTTATTTTGTTCATTAGTTTTAAGTGCTTAGATATGTGTGTTTCTCTACAGATGGAAGAATTACGTGCTGAGGGTCAGCAAGTCTCGGAGTCATCTGGAACAATAGGACGCTCTAAGGGTGCTTCAATATCATCTTCTCAGCAGCAGATATCAGTTACTGTTGTGACGGAGTTTGTTCGATGGAATGAAGAAGCAATATCCAGATGCACTCTGTTTTCACCTCAGGTTATGGAACTTGGCAATTTATGAGAATAATTTTCAGGAAAAGTTACTTGCTGTGATTTTTGTGAATATATGTAGGAATTAGGATATTGACAAAGAATTAATCTAAAATATTGATTTTAGCAGAAATATCCGACAGTAAGTCTGTAGCATCTGGGATGTATATCTGATCTTTGTAACTGTTTCTTTGTGCAGCCAGCCACGCTTGCCGCCAATGTTAAAGCCATACTTACTTGCCTACTAGACCAGGTATTCTGTGCAATAAGATTCTATAATCGTTCAAATTTCTTTGTGCTGACGCAGTGATGAGTTCTTGCAGGTGAGTAGATACATAACTGAGGGACTTGAACGGGCAAGGGATGGCCTGTCTGAAGCTGCAGTATTGAGGGAAAAATTTGTTTTGGGCACAAGCGTTAGCAGAAGAGTGGCTGCTGCAGCTGCCTCTGCTGTAATTACTTCACTTTTCTCTTTCCCATTATTCGAAGTGCTCATTATTTAAATTGTCAGGTGGAGGAGTTACTTATAATTTCTCTGAGTATTTCTCAGGCAGAAGCTGCTGCTGCTGCTGGTGAAAGTAGCTTTAAATCCTTCATGGTTGCTGTGCAACGTTGTGGTAGCAGTGTTGCTCTAGTTCAGCAGGCATGTTGGGCTACCTTTAATGTTATCAGTTCGTTTCAATTATTTATTATGATAAAGCTTTTTGCTACTCGACCATCGAAATAGTTAAACTGTCTGTATGATCTTCTACTGTGGAAATTATATATTTTGGTTCTAAATTTATAATTTTCTCTTCCAGTATTTTGCAAATTCTATATCTCGGCTTCTCCTACCAGTGGATGGTGCACATGCTGCTTCATGTGAAGAAATGTCAACTGCTCTGTCCAAAGCAGAGGCAGCTGCTTATAAAGGACTTCAGCAGTGCATTGAAACTGTGATGGCTGAGGTGAGTTGCTTTTTTCGTGTATTTTTTTTTTTTTGTTTTTTTGTTGACAATAGTTGCTTTCTGTGTATATACAAACAGATCCATGAGGATCAATGCCGATCAGGATTCATGCTTAGAATTTTCTTCTGGTTCATTTTAAAGACTGTGATATGGCATTTTTCAGGTTGAAAGACTACTTTCATCTGAGCAGAAGGCTACCGATTATAAGTTACCTGATGATGCAATTGCACATGATCACCGCCCAACAAATGCCTGCATAAGGTTGGTCTAGCTCTCTATTTTTTTTTTTCCTATAGACGCTTCACTTTCTAGAAACCATTTTGCATGATATCACGATTCACGTCTCAACATTGTGCACCTCTTTGATATGATCTTGTAATGAAATTGTCACTTTGATCTCTAATCCCACTTTCTTGTGTAGAGTTGTGGATTATCTTACCCGGGTACTTGAGTCAGCCTTCACTGCCTTGGAAGGTCTTAATAAGCAAGCCTTCCTGACTGAACTGGTATGACTTATCTCACAAACTCAATCCTGTTCTTCACCAATGTTGCAGCCTCGGATTAACAGTTTAAATTAATTCTGCATCATATGACTGATGCTTTATATCGAGAAGTATGAAGGTCTGATTTAAATTTTTGATATGTTGCTTGTAGGGAAATAGGTTAGACAAACTACTACTAACTCACTGGCAGAAGTTCACGTTCAATCCCAGGTATGAATGAATACTCAGCTCTTGTTTGTTTTCTCAAGCTCGTATTAAAATCACATCTGCAAGCATATGAAGAATGAAATCACACTTGTAATCACAACTAATACTTTGGTTGACAGTGGAGGACTGCAGCTGAAGCGTGACATAAACGCTTACGGAGGTTTTGTTAAGAGCTTCAATACTCCAGCTGTGGATGAGAAATTTGAGCTTCTGGGCATGTAAGAAGAACATTCTTGAGCCTGCCATGTTATTGATTCTTTAAATTGTCACTTAACTTCTTCTTCTTATTATTAGTTACTAATATTGTATTACTTGTGTGAGTACAGAATAGCGAACGTATTCCTCGTTGCTCCAGAAAGTCTGTCAAGTCTGTCGACTTTGTTCGAGGGCAGTCCAACCATTCGCAAAGACGCCGAAAGGTAAGAGAGAGGGACTGTTTAGATAATTTGGAAAATGGAATTGAGAGTAGAAAAAGAAGGAATGATGATTTATATATATATATCTATATATGGAATTTATAATGTGTTCAGGTTTATTCAACTGCGGGAGGACTATAAGAGTGCAAAGCTTGCAACACGACTCAGCTCCTTGTGGCCAAGCTTGAGCTGAGCAGAGCTATGATGATATCAGTGTGTAAAGGCCCTTGTGAACCAGTCACTTGGAGAAATATTTTATTTATATGTATGTATATTCCTTTTTTAATCATGCTATGCCTTTTCTGAATCCTTTATTTTTACTGTGTGTGGGTTTAAATTTTTTTTTTTTATAAACAGTTTCATTTGATATTAGAGACAATCTAATCGGTCATTGTTTCCGAAAAGTATGACTCAACTGATACTGATGCTGTTGCTGTGGCCCATAATGGATTAATGGTTAATGGGAATTATATGGATATGGTAGGTTAAATTTCTTGAATTAAATTGTTATGTCGTCACTATTTTTCTTAATGGTAAACAAAATAACAAATTACAAAACCCAATTTGAAAAGATAAATTAGAGATGCAAGTTAAAGTTAAATCAATTAATTGAATATAATATAACCAATTCAACTATCAGAGTGCTAAATTCCCGAACCGAATAAGACCGATTAAACCGAATGCACAGTGAAGGAAGGAAGAAAAAAAAAAAGAAAAGACCGAAATGGCAACAATTGAAACGTTGCAGAATCCGCTCGTTTGAAAAATCCCAAGAACCCTAACACTCAAATCGCGCCAGATCTGATTCATCGTCGCATTTACAGCAATCTAGTTTGATTTCACCCTCGTAGTTCTCCATCGCCCTTTTCGTCCTCTTCTTCTTCTAACTCGACCGCATTCCTATCCCTCTCCATCGGTCCTAGGTTGGTTACTCTCTCTTTGGGCTCCGATACTGAAGTTTCTCTACTCGTTCATCAACATCTGGTGAGACCCTAACCGTTTGGTTTGCTAGCCAATTTTGGCCTGTATTCTAGTGAAAAGAGAAGAACATGGCCAACACAATTCTTCGCGGGACGATGATTTTCCAGGACGAGAATGCATTGGCACATGAAAAGAGTAATGCTTCTTTACACTGCTTTAGTAGAAGAGGAAATCTTGTGTTTTCTGATAATTTGTCACTGAATCTTTGATTTTTCTGTCGTCTTTCTTGAAGCCGCAGGGCTCTGCATGATATTACAAACAAGTCAAAGTTGCAGCCTCAAGCGACGAACAAGAAGAATCCAGAGGGAGTGGACTTTGACATAGCAAAGGAAGGTTTCTTGCATGATCACAGCAAATGCCTTGAACAACAGCAGCAGAAAAACATTTTGAAATTGAAAATGTTTCTTCAGTAAATTGGCGGCAGCCAAGTATTCTTAAAGGGAACGCTTCAAATGGTAAATATGATAGTAAAAGCCGGGACACGACGAGTTTCGTTGATAAAAGGCTCACTTTATCTCTTGTTTCCAAGCTTGGCTTCGTCTCGACGGTTGTGATTTTTATGTTTGGTATAATAATATTTGATGTTCATGTGGTTTCCATATTTATCTCCGAATCTGATTTTAATTATGTATCCATCTCTCTGGTTGTAGAAACAGAAGATAAAAAATATGTCGCCTGAAGATATAGCACCACCACCACGAAGTTGTTGGTGGGTAGAGCGAAAATGTTGATGCCCTATCCTTGGCTTGGTTCACCACCCTTTTGGAATCCTGATAGCGCAAATTACAAACGAAAAGTTGCTCAAGTTACGGAGATCCAGAGGCAATATAGATCCAGGCATCTGCCCGTGGAACCTCCCAAGTTGACCACCTCACATCCTCAAGGGATCACGCGCAAGGAGGTTGATTGTATGAAGCTCACAGCGCTGTTTATGG
This sequence comes from Noccaea bulbosa, assembly GCA_900406535.1. Taxonomy (NCBI): domain Eukaryota; kingdom Viridiplantae; phylum Streptophyta; class Magnoliopsida; order Brassicales; family Brassicaceae; genus Noccaea; species Noccaea bulbosa. The sequence continues at coordinate 18,585 of OVBJ01000222.1, read as the reverse complement.
CGGCCGTTTTATTATTGGGAGTTCAAGGACAGAGAGTTGGTAGGGAGAGTGAGAGTGAGTTTGAGTTTATCAACACAAGTGATAGCAGGTTCAAGTTTTACTCTCAGCTTTGTTCTGCGTATTCGGCACTAGTGCGTCTTTCCGAAGAGCCTAATACTAGTGCGAGAGCCCTTGTAGATGGGTTTTTCAATCTTCTCGAAAAGCAGCAGCAGCAGCAGGAGGTGGGAATGGTTGTGGAGGAGAGTTACATGTTTGATTTGCGTGTCCTTGAGTATCTTGCAAACATTGGTGATAAAAGAGGGGATGCTGCCACTAACTCCTCCTCCTCCTCTTCCACCACAGCCTCAACCTCAGGATGAATCCAAAGCTTGGCGAGTCTGGGTTTCTGTTCCAAGCGACCCTAGTGGTGGGCAAGTCATTGAGATCGCATTCAAGTCCTTGTCGGAAAATGTGGGAAGATAGCTGCGGAGATCAAAATTCCAGCAAACGAGCAAATGTTAACTGGAAAAGCCGGGGTTGAGAGATCAGACAAGGCTTGTGGATGCATGGAAATGCTTTCTTTCTGTTTTTTTTTTATGAATAAGACAAATATAGATATCTATTACTACTAATAAAGACTTTACAATTCAAGCTCAAGGAAGATGAACTTGAAGACACCACCTGAGTTCCAGTTTTACTTTAGTCTGTTTCTTTTGTTTCTTGTTGGAATAATACAGAAACTTTTTTAGTTCCCTTTGGATGTTACGATCTATCTACAAATCTGCTTGAAGCACCCATTACTCAGTATCGTTACTAGAGAGTAAAAACAGTGTATGCTTATAGAATTTACAGTATGGGCACCACAAAGAATTTACAACTTTCTCACAGCACATACCACACAAAAGAAAAAAAAAACCCAAACTACAATGAATGAAAACACGTAAAAACACTTCCTAAATTTCTTCTCTCTCTATTTATATATATATCTGTTGTTATATCCCGAGATCCTGCACTCACCTGACTCGGGGCGTGGAAAAATAAGACAAAGTGGTTGGTTGGTGTTAAAAGAGTTTCAATGCGGCATTTCCTCACTGGACTTGTCAACCATTCGTACATTGTATTGTTCGTAGACTCTTCCTCTGTTATCTGCCCACCACTGTTCCGCTTGTTTCTCACTAAACTTTTTTCGGCTGTCATAATACAATTTACAAAACCGCGTCAACCAAAGTTACATTCCAAACCTAAAAAACTGGTTGTTTCAGTTTTATAGAAATTAAGATATGATTGTACCTGAAACGGACGCGTTTGAGGTCTCTAGCACCTCCGGCTAAGGCTGTAAGAGTGATATAGACACCAGGCTCATCTTGTTCAACCCATTCCTTCTCGCTCTGCGCTTCATTCGTTGCTTCACCATTTCCAAATACAGGTGTTATGGTCCCATTAGAAAGCATTGGGGTATTTATGCCGTTTGGCTCGGCTTCTTGGCTATTTGGTCGGTTTAAGATATTAAAAGGGTCAATGCGACCAGGGCTGGAACCAAATGAACTAAGAGACGGAGGAGACCTCACACTCCGAGCTGATCCAACGGGTAATCTTTCAGCCATGTCTTTCAGCTGCATAGTTTCGTTGATGTTTACAATCAGTCATAAGAAATCACCCGTAACTGCACAAACCATAAACCATATTTTTACTTTTACTAAGCTTTGAACTTACTTGAGCGGTAAGTGATTTGATCACTTCTTTTGCTGCCTTGCATCTGGTCGTTTCTTCGCTAGCGATTGCCAACGCCTCTTTGAGCTGCTTGGTTGTTCTTTCCAGCTCAACTTCTTGGAGCTGTGCCTTCCTTGTAAGACTTTCAACCTGATGTACCACTTACTTGTTAGCAAAGATGCAGCCATAAAGAGAAACTACTGAGGCAATATTCAAATTTGTTTCTTCACAAAACCATTATTCAAAGCCTTGTCAAACCCTTTAAATAGCATCATCTCACCAACATAGTAAAATCCAGAACATAACTGACCACCATGACAGAGACGTACCAGTATAATCTCACCAGCTAGTCTTTTTGCAGCAAAGAAACGTGGAAATAAGAGAAACAAAAGATGGAGGAGAGGACACATACCTGAGATCTTAGCTTAACAACCTCTTGGCTTAGATTATCATTGGTTCCCTTAGTATCATCCACAAAAAATCTTGGTGTGGTTAGTCCTGAAAGAGTGGGAGTTGGTGTAGTTGAACGAGGTGGACTGGGACGTCTTGATATTGGGGAAGTTGCCCGAGACACAATTCGAGAACCAGGAACAGAAGCTGAGAAGAACTTCTTTGATGCTCCAAACACTGGATTGAAAGACTTGGCTATGTTAAGCGCACCTCGTTGAGAGCTTCCACTTGGAATAGGCGAGACACGGCTACTATTGAATTCGTATTTCTTGTTCTTCTTATATCGACTGTCCACTTGTCTCATGGAATCCAACAATGAAAATCTAGCTAACTGCCCATCGGATCTAGAGTCCAACTTGTCATCTTTGTCAATGGGATCTGATCCCTGGTTAATGCTTCCTCTTCGACTCAGGGAAGAATGAGACGATGCATCAGTTTCCATAGTCTTTTTCAGTTTGTTAAAGCACTTGTCACACACTCGATATGGTTTGTTCGGGTTCGGTGCCATACAAGCCTTCAGCGACTTTTTGTTGCTGCACGAGTGGCAAAACACTAGTCCGCAATTATAGCAATTGTGCCTCTTTCTCTTAAAACTGAAAGGCTGACGGCAACCTGAACACATGGACTGGTCCATCCCTGATGCCCATCTGTGAATGCAGACAGCTGCTGTGAAGTTAGTGCCACAGGCAATACTTTTCACCTGTTTATCCTTAAGCGATTCTACCAACGTCGGGGAATTTCTATCATCTACATCCCCATGACCAAGTCTGCCATTTGATCCCTTTCCCCAAGTGTAAACCTCTGTCCTCGAAGTTAGAACTACAACATGATAAGCACCGCAGGCAATCTCTTCGACAAAACTCTTTTGAAGTTTACCTTCGACACGGCTTGGAACTTTTCCATCTGCATGTGAGTTTCCAAGCTGACCATAAACAGGACTGCCCATAGTATAGACATGGCCTGATGTTGTAAGTGCAACCGTTAAACTGTGTCCACATGCAACTTGACAAAAATTGGGTTCAACAAGTGCAGCAACACATGTAGGCACAAGTTTTGGCTCTTTATTACCATGACCAAGACGACCCTTATCACCATCGCCCCACGTAAAGAGCTTTCCAGAAGAGCAATTACTCGAGCTCGAGCTCCCAACCATGACTTCCACAACTGCTGCTGTGTGCCATACACCACAGGCTGCCCGGACAGTGCGAAGACCTTTTAAAGAGTCAACCTCCCGAGGCATGAAAACATTTTTCTTGTCCCCGTGGCCCAAAACACCGAAGGTCCCATCACCAAAAGTAAACAACTGCCCAGCAGAGGTCACGACTGCTGTGTGGTAAGGTCCACAAGCGACGGATGATACATGTATCCCTTCCAACAGAAAATTAACCCGTTTAGGGACCCAGTGACTGACTTCATTTCCATGTCCAAGAACACCAAAGTCTCCTTTACCCCAGGTATACAAATCCCCCGATAAAGTAACTGCACAACTATGGAATTCACCACATGCTACAAGCTCAATATTTGTGGTGTTAAGTGCATCGATGAGCTTTGGATGTTGAATATTGGAATCAACACCGTGGCCAAGCCTGCCTTCAGATTCCTCTCCCCAAGAAAAACTTTCTCCTTGTTTAGTCACAAGGACAGCATGCTGTCCACCACAAGATATATTTTGGACGTCAAGTACTATTGTAGATTCTAAAGCTTTTGGCAATAAGGAATCCATTTTTATGTCAAACGAACTTCCAACTCTACGGTTTCCACCACCCAAAACACCTTCTCCTATGCCTTCTCCCCAAATGAAAACATCTCCTAACGCATCTCCATCATCATGACCAGAACCGTGGCTCGATGAACTAACAGCACTTGACATACTAACTCTAAAAGCATCCATGCCTATACCCCTCATATGTCCATGCATGCTATCTGAGCCTCCAGAATGAACAGAAATAGTTCCAGAATCTGAGGGATAAAATCCTTTTGGAGGAACTGCATATAATGCCATTTCCGATAAAGCCTTGTCAAGCTTAGGCGGGCTCTCAAATGGACTGTGAATGCGATGGTGACTAGAACCATCCTGGAAGATAAATGAAAATGTCCTCAGCGTTAAAATGCACAAAAGTGTGTGCGGAAAATATTTTTTAGTACCTTCTGCAAACTGTCATTGCTACTAAAAGGAGAGTGTAAAGGAGAGCTTCTCCGGGTATACGTCCTTGGGCTGTTAGCTTCAGATGGCGTCCCATCACTTCTTGATTCAGTCCTCCTGTTTCTTTGATGGCAATGCGAAATCAAGGCTTTAAGACCACTAAACCACACCTCAGCCTCATCTTTATCCTTGCAGATCTACCAAATAAAATCCTACCACCAGATTAATTAACTTCAAATAACCACAGTGACATTTCGAGTGACAGGGTGATTAATTCATAGCGGAAGCAAAAAACGGTAATTGGTTTAAGAAAATCTCACCACATCCAAAGACCTCTCGCTATATATTAGTGAAAAAGACTGATATTCCTTCTCGGGACGAGGATACCTCTGAAAAATAGGCTACAAGAGAGCCACCATAGCAAGAATTATCAGAATATCACACTAGATAGGTAGAGCGCATATATGCATCCTCGGACTAAGGAAATTAACACATGAAAAGTTGCATAAAAGATCACAAAGAAAGTGATGTAGGACTGCTACACAATTGAGTCTGATATATAACATGCAGCTAGTAAAACAGCCACTTTAGACCACATGATAAGGAGAATGAGCCAGAACTTTGGCACAGAGATCCGACCCAATAAAAAAAGTCCATGGCGAATGAATATTACAGTCCTCATAAGGGAGAATTAAAATCACATCATCCACACATGAACTTACAGTGCGTTGTCCAGATATGATCCTAGAAACATGGCTCAGCTTCAGATGTTTCTCCTCCTTTCCCGAAAACCATATCAAAACCGTTTCATCCTGAAAGTTACATGCAACTACATTACTTGAGCACCAAACAGTGAGCTACATGTAAACTAGGTTGTGCAAGAAAAGATAACAAAATAATATATCAAAGTCGAGCTTACATTAGAAAGGCGAAAAGGGCAGAATTTAGGCTTCCCTCTTCTTCCATACTTGAGCAAGTAAGCTCCCTTTTTCAGGGCAATGATAGCCTGAGTCAATCAAATAGCATTCCATAAGCAAATTAACTGATTCTTTTGAAATGGAGATTTCAGCTCAGCAACAATAATATCAGAAGAAATAGAGGATACAGAATATAAGTAGCAATCCACATAACGAAACATAGATCATGGCAATAAAAAAAAAAATAAATAAATAAAAAGGGTAAAGTGCGAGATATTCAGATATTCAGCAATCTTATCTCCATGATCACTGCATCTAATAAAACTCCAGGATGAAGCTAAATTTCATAGGTTAGCTTGAGTTTGAAATCGAAGATAGCTCTAAAGATTCGCCTAGGAAGCAATCTTCTCTAACCTAGGAAATCCCAAGTGAACAACCCTACCGTAAGATTCAACCGATAGAACTATGTAATTCCATAGAGACTTTCCATCAATATAATTCAATACAAGCACTAAAATACGACTTCGATTAATTATAGCAACATCGAAATAATAAAAAACCTGCTCGATATCTCTCTCCACTGGACCAGCTCTGCTAAGATCCGACGCCATTCTTCCGTTTCTCGACATAAACAATTTTCAACGAAGCTCCTCAGAACCGAAACCCTCCATCAGCCGAAAATCCACTTTACTCAATAGCTCAAATGTGAAAAGAAAATTCAAAGACTATCTATCTACATTCGCGGAATCCAGTATTCATCTCCATGATCGTCGATCTCGAAGCAATTGCAACACGTTTACTTCCATCTAAGTAGCGCCGAGCAACTTTTTTCAGCTCGAATAGATTCAAATCGATCCGAATAGGAAAAGAAGCGCCGCCGTTTAAGCAAGAAAAATCAGAGAATGCCTTGACTGGATGCTGATAAACTCTTGTGCAGACGCGAGAGAAAGTGAGGAATTATTGGGAGGCAGAGAATCTAGAGACATGGCATGATCTACGAACGCAATTTTCTAGCGAGAGAGAAAGAGAAAGAGAAAGAGAGAGAGAGAGAGAGACCAAAAGGCGGATTCCACAGACAAAAATATAATCAATCTTTTTTGCTTTTTATTTTCTTAGCGACTAACAGTCTATATTAGACATTAATAATTTAAGCTGTGTGAAGATTTACCTCACAAACATAAAACATTGGATATATATATATATATACAGTATTGTACTATTGTATATATGGAGTATATATGATTTACATTGTGTTGAGATTTAGTTAATAAATAGTATTTGTTATTATTCAGTTTATAATGTTGAAAATTGGACATAAGCCTGAGTGTGTTTAAGTAACCTAAAATACAAATTGACTTGTGCTGGAGTAAACGATCATTTTAATATAAGCTAAGAATTTTCACAAAAATACCCAAATTGAATTTCCAATTAAATTTATAGAAAATCTTTCAGTGATCAACATGATATACATAAATGAATACAACTAAATAACCCTTCAACTAATGGTGTAGATTACAAAATTGTTCTAGTCATGAATGACAACCTGGAAAATTTATGAAACATTTATATTCTCTTTTCAGAATTTGTCATACAAAAGCACCTACATGAGTTTGCATACTTTCCTTTGAAAATAATTTGGTGTTGCGTTTGAATCAGGCCGGTGTTTTAGCTGTAAAATTGGGAAATTAGCCCACAGCCTACGTTTGGGTAACAAAATTATAGGCCCACTATTTCGAGGCCCGTTTTAGTTTCAAACATAAATTATTTATTTGATTCTTTTAAAATTGTACAGTTTAAAAAAACTATAAATAAATTAAAAAAAACAAATATTGAAAACAAAAATATAAAGGTGGATATTACGAGCTTATCAGCCTTTTCTCCATTAAATCAAACTTGGGCTCTGATTTGAAATGGGGAAAAAAAAAATATATACAAAGTTTCAGTAATTTCAAAACCCTTACGAAACCATACGTTCACACTCGTTCAAGTTGTTACGTTTTAAGTTATAATACAAAGACCATAGACTATATGTGAAATCATCGAATTTCAAATGGGTTTATGTGGCTATATATGTAAATTAAAGTATGGGCGATGTTAAATGATTATGCACAACAAAAACAAGAGAAAACGTGATACGATAACAGATAAGGGACTATGTATCTGGACCATTATATAATTCGTCCTTCTGTGTACAGTTGCCACAAAATTAGTCACGGGTTCATCGTGTTGTAATGAATATAAAAACACTCAAATAAGATTAGTTCTTTGATGCTAAAAATAATAGAAAAAATTAAGTTCTTTATCATTTCGTGTAACCACTTCCACGACTCTATGTAACACATCTAATTAAAATATTCTAAAACGCAACCAATATATGACAAAACATATATTATTAATTTGTTAAATATGATCTCAACGAAGAGAGAGGATCAAAGCCGAGAGGATTGACCAATTTACGAACCGACCAGANAAACACAAAAAAAAAAAAAAAAAAAAAAAATGCAAATCTTGGAGTTTTTGACCTCCTCAAAAGTCAACTCTCCTTCAAGTGGCCTGCCTTTTAACTATACAAACAAAACACAAAGACCATAAAGACAAATCCCTCTGTATATATAGTTCCTCTCAATACGACAATCCATAAATTTCCAGCTCAAAGACAAACAAAAAAAAATCCCTCTCAAATATGGGCAAATCTCTAATCAATTCTTGTTTTCCGATAATCCGTAGACGCCAAGCAATTAGCACTCTCGTTTTCTGGGAGAACGGATCCACTAAAACCCTATGTGGCTCCAAGAAACATGTCGCCGGAGAAATCATGTTCGAGTTTCCTGATCAAATTGTGTGCCACGCAGATTCTTTCTTCATCGGTCGTCCGGTTCCAGCTCTAGCCATGGACGACTACCTCATCCCGGGTCAAACCTACTTCGTCTTACCGATCGAACGTTTTGCCTATAGAATCTTAACCACTTCATGTCTCTCGATCTTCAACTCTAATCTTGAAATTATTCGGTCAAATAATCCACCGTTGAATTTCACATCCCCGTCGAGTCCACCACCGTTCGAGTATTCTAAGGGAGTAAACGGGAAGATTCTGATCAAAGTTTCTCCGCATTTTATAATAAGTCTTATATGTAAACACAGTAACAACAGCAGAGAAGAGGCTATAATAGATTGTGGTGAAAGGACTGAGATTTGTAATTCTCCCGAGTTAAAGAAGCAGTATGATCAGCTTGTCGGAACGAGAGAACACATATGGTCACCGAACTTGCAGACGATCTCCGAGCATGAGATTAGGGTTTCTCCGTTAAGGTTCTTGGGGATTATTCGGAGGCAACAAGAAGTGAATTGACTAAGCTATGAAAAGTAGTGATCTTGTTTCTTCTTTTGTATTTGTTTTGAGAAAAAAAAGGAAAGATGTTTTTTAAAAATAGAGTAGTTGGTATTAAGAACTTGTTGTTTAGTTACAAGTTAGTCATGCATGAACAAGTTGACAAATTGCATGTATTTCTACAAAGTAATATATTAATTTGTGAGGTGCTCCAGCAACCAGCATGTTACATGTACATATGATATAGTTCATTCTTGACAATTCAACTATGTTAACTTGAAGTCGCATGTCAATTCATTGTAGCTCTGATGATTTATTGCCTTAATTGTTTGATGGTCTACAAAAAGAACAGATAAATTAAAGAACACAAATATCGACTTATTCTTCTTTTTCTTCGAAATTCCTCCGCATGATGATGGCTATGTTCTCAAATTGAATTTTCTTTATCGCCAAGAAAAAAAACCTTTTCGATGTCAAAGCACTCTCGGTTGCAATCTACTGAAAAGGTTATCTAATATTTTTTGTTATTGGCTTGGGCCTTTAGGCTTTTCATTGCGACTAATACGTTTGGATTGGCTGTTGGAACTTAGAACTCAGGAAGGGTCGCATTGGCTCGCGGCAAGTTGAGTCCTTTTTTGTCCCACAATCGTTTGGCCAAGTTCTACAAATTTAAGTAGCAAAAAATCTTTCCTTTTTTAGTCGGCGATAAATTAAATTAATATACTTGGTCTATGCGTAACAACTTTACTGTATGAAAATTCTCAGATTTTTTGTTTGTGATAGATTTTGTTCAAGTGTGAATATCTAAAACACAACAGTAGATGCACGATGTACTTCTATTAGCGCGAGAAGTTTAATCTCAAATCACATTGAACACTCGACTTTATAAAATCGACTCTAAATGACTATGAGCATTATTGAGCACTGCATCACACTCACACTCAAACTCGAAGGAGCTTTTGTTTTGTTGGCTCGCTTCCAAAAGCATCCGACATCAAACCAAAACCCAAACCGTTATTTTCATGAACCGATGAATCGAACCGGGCAAATTTGTTTGGGTTCCGGTCCTAAAAATTAACCCAAAAAGGTTAGAAATTAGGCGCGTGGGGCCAACGCATGTCGGAGGGAAGTGAGACAACACGCCACCTCCGCCGATTAGGCAAAGAAGCATTCGTCTTTGTCTCGACTCCTCCATTATTGGTTTTCCTTTTGGTCATTGCAAACATTTTCTTCTCTCGAGCCCCGTGCCTTCTGCTCCTTTTCTTTAACTTTGTCATAAATCTGCTGCTACATGCTTTTATTTTTCTAGTTTTTTTGTTTGTTATTAAATGCTAACACTTTTTTGTTACTTCCGAAGTTATTAGTTTTCTTAGCCAAATGTTATCACCCACCTATAATCTCGTATTCAAGAGTTAATTTCTGATTTTCTTTCGTAAATATGTTGAAACAGCAAGCGACTAAAATTCGCCGACTTTTAATAAAAGTTCTGATGTGGAGTATTGTTTAGTGATAGTAACACCGTTTTTTTGGTTAAAGGATTGTATAGTAACACTTAATATATGTGAAAGACCGTTTACTTAATGCTAGATTTTAAATTAACAACCACATATGCAACTTGGTGCCATTTTATTAATTACTCCCTCTGTTTCATATTACTTGGCAAATTGTATCTGGACAATATATGGATGTATCAGACTCAAAAATACATCCAGATACATTCAGATACATTGCAAATAAAAAATGTCAGAATGACAACTAATATGAAACGGAGGGAATAGTTGGGAAGAAATTCCTAGAAACTTAAGTAAAACATAAAAGCATACAAAGTGGATTTAGGCTGAGGGAGAAAAAGGAAATGTGGGCTTAGTACGAAGATGGAACTCTAGCTCAAAAGACCTCAAAAGTAAAGCAATGATTCGACGGCCGCAAAGCGTGGGGAGAAGCCGACGAACGATTTGTTGAAAGGGTTCTTTCACGTGCATTGCTCCAACCAGTTATTCTTCTTTTAGAGCTTTTATATAACTAAAAAGCACAAAATTGATTTTCTTTCTTAATTGCAACAGAACGTACGTTCAAAATATGCATACATAGCATACATAACTAACTAATTACCCATAAGGAATTAACGACTCAATCAGTCTGAATGATTTTTGTTAAACTGAGTTATATTATTCATTAATGTATAATGTATGATAGATGTCACGAGAATTGCAGAAAACACTAGCGTATCTATTGGTATCTGATAGAAATGTACGTAGATATGTTTTTATCATTGTGTTTCACTCGTTCATGAATGATAAGAAATTAGACAGTTGGCATCGATGAGTTCATAGAAAAGTTAGATAAATAACATAAGTTTCAGTGGATGGATAAGCAACAAGCACTCTTTTTTCACCGATGTACGTACTAGTAGAGTAGCAAAAGGCCACAACGCTTATGAATGGGTATACCGAATCGAACCAGGCATAGACCTAAAAGAGTTAACCGGCTGCAGCCGGTTCTCTAGAAAAACAAAAGCCTGGGATGGGGTTCTCTTACGCGCAAGTGGAGCCACGCGCACGAGCGCTTGTGGTGAACTTTGTCATCTGATAAAGAATGATAGAAAATATATAAATTATTTTTAAATGAAACTTGTGCTAAAATCCAAAAGCAAAGGAGAAGAAGGTATCATGTGCCATTTCTTTGAGGTATTACTATTAATATTAAAAACATAAATAACTATAAACAAACCATAAACAAGGAAAACAAATCTAAGGGGAAAAAAATTCACTTTCCTCTATCTTTCTGCAGTTGTCCATATGATTATTATTAGAGAGAGAGACAGGTAGAAGAAGAAACAATATAGAAGAAGAAAACAACACATACATCACTCATCAGTACTGTTTTTAAGGGAGGTAAGAAGATCCAAAAGAAACCCCAAGCTACATCAGATACCAACAAGAAATATATAGAGAGAGAGAGAGTTGGAAACGGGTTAGATTTTCTAGAGAGAGGAACCGAAAGAAGAGTCTACTGTCTACAGTGTTCTTTTTCCTCCTGTGAGCAGAGAGTGAGAGAGAGAGATAAACCAAAAGAGAAATAAAGTCAAAAGTGGCAGTAGATTGCAGCATCTTCTTCTTCTTTCCCATCAGAGATTTTTCGTAGATTTTCAGAAAAGAAAGAATCGTTTTGAAATCTATGGGGTTATGTACATTGGAGCTGTATGCAGCTGTGTTGTTTACTTACTAAGCCAGGAAGAGTAAGTTCTTTTTTTTTTTTGTCTCTTTCAATTTGTGCGATTAGGGTTTTGACTTAACCAGCTGTGGCAACGACGAGGAGGCATAATCTACCGACGTCGGATTCCGGTGCCTTCACCGACTGGACTGCCACAACGACGACATCTTCACGCGCCACCGAGGATCTTTCCCTTGGTTTTAATGCTGGTCCCGCCGTCGTCCACGGTGGTATAGGCTCAGCTTCCGCCGCCGGCGGTGTTCCGTCATGGCCTCCGGGAAACTCCGTCCGTTACGGGCTCCCTTCGTCGGCGGCGGCAACGGAGATGGGGATGGTCGGTCTGCGAGACGTCTACCTTGTTGCTCCGGGGTACCACCATCCCCACCAAAACGCGGGAGTTGTATCTGGATCTGATCAGATTAACAGTAATGCGCTCGGCGTCGGAATGATTCCTCTTCTCACTACGGCTCCGTCGCAGCAGCAAAACGTGGAGGACACCGACATCAACTTCCTCGGAAACAGCCGGAGATGGCAGAACAACAACGACAATCACAACCAGACGCAGTACCTCCACTTCAAGAGTACTCAGCAGACGACGGTCGGAACGAGCTCGAACAACTCCGGGTCTGGCTCAGCCGCGTCGGGAACCGCCACGTGTCAAGACTGTGGAAACCAGGCGAAGAAGGAGTGTAAGCAGAGGCGGTGCAGGACTTGCTGCAAGAGCCGTGGCTTTGATTGTTCGACTCACGTGAAAAGCACGTGGGTCTCTGCGGCTCGTAGGAGAGAAAGGCAGGTCATGCCCACCGGGAATCCAACCGCTGGCTCCTCTCTTTCGACCTCCTCAGGAACCAAGAAGGCGAGGATCGTTGGGTCCCAACAACAAGCCACCTCTCATACTTCAACTTCCAACACGCCTCCTCAAAGTTTCGATACTAGCTCCAGCCGCCAAGGTATTATTACATTTAATTTATCTACATAAATTCATGTTTCTACAGTTGCATAGCATAATACTTTGATGATGATCAATCAAGGTTTTTGGTTTCTAAAAGAGAGTAATAACTAAAATAAAACATAATATAGCTTTTTTTTTTATTTTTTGGTTTTAATGTTAGGAACACATAATGAGTAGTTTCTTTAGACTTTGTTTTAACTTTTAATAAATTATTTCGTTTTCGATCGGTTTTGCTCTAAATTTGGTTTGGATTGGGTTTTGGCAGTGCAAAAATTAATCCTTTTCAACATACTGTATATGGTTTCAAATCAGATTGTTTATCTGAAACACTCGTTTTTACTGATATAGTAATTCGTTATTTCGTTGTGTTGGTGAAGTTGAGTGTTTGATTTGGTGGTAATGATTCATAGTTATATTCTTTGTGTTTGCAAAAGATGGAGGAGGGTCAAGAGAAGCGTGGCCGGGGCAGGTTAGGGCCGCGGCGGTGTTCAAGTGTGTGAGAGTGACAGCAGTGGAGGACGGGGACGACGAGTACGCATATCAGGCGGTGGTGAAAATCGGCGGTCATGTCTTTAAAGGCTTCTTGTATGATCAAGGGCTTGAACCTAAAGAAGGTTTTCCAAATATGTCGGATTTGCATTTAGGTGGTGGAGCCAATAACCATAACGGGGTTTCTACCTCGTCGCCCATTCTCGACCCGCCAAATGTCTACGGTGGTGGTGGTGGTTCAGGCGGAGGGTTTTACGGTTAAGCTAAATCCAAACAACTTTATTAATTTGAAAGAAAAAGTTGCAATCTTCCTTTGTTTGTTTGTTTGTTTGGTTTTTTTTTTTTTTCCAATGGGGTCGGATACAAACGAATTCACTAACTCTGTTGTATGAATTGAACCACGTCAGTACTTCTAATGCTGCAACAAACATTCTCGGCAGATGTTTTTTTTTTTTACTCAATTTGTGGAGATATATAGTTTCCTTGAATTTTTTTTTTTTATGTGCTCAGGCGTACCCTTTTTCTGGTAATTTGACAAAACAGTTTTGTGGTTTATTGTTTTCATGTTATGAAAATATAACTAGTTTGATTTATTAGTTTGATATACAAAGCGTTTATTTTTCTTCTTAGAAAAAAATTAGTTGAATTATGTATGTTTCATTTGTCAGCCCATGTAATTAATAGTACATTTGTCAGCTTCTCAGTCTAGATATCTACAAGACAAGTCCCTAAATTAAACGATATATCCTTTATATGCATAAATTCATGAGTTATCCTCCATCCAGCTTTTTTAGGGTTTTAAAAAGCTGTTTTTGCTATAAGCTGACTCACTGGGCCTATTTGTGCACTTTTTAGAGTTACTACTATCCTCACTGACTTGGATTAAATTATGCAGGCCGGAGACTTTGTAATCTTGTGGCTTACCTAGGCTGGTTAGTTTGCAGTGTGCACTGTATACTGTATAGGTGTTTGATCACTATTTCATTCTCCTTTAATGAAATTAACATATGGATCTTTGAGTGTATGCAGAGAAACAAATTATTCTTCGAACCATATATACATTTTGAATCTATTTGAGCGTTTAAAACATACTTGAAGACCGATCAATAGTCATTTTCACAACAGTAAGATCTTACAGAAACATCTCTATACTAGCGTCAAGTCCTTTTTGCAAAAACAACTATGCCTATAAGGCTACAAACTGTAGTAAACAATTCAAAAACAAAAATATGAATACCCATTATTTCAAACTGTTAAGATCAGAAGATTTTTATTCTTCTTTGGACACAAAAATGTCTTTTGACTTGTTAAAAAAAAAAAGTATTTTCATGATAGATAACATTTGGCGAAACCAGTTATTTGCATTTGACAACTTCATTTATTTACATTTTTGAATTTTAATGTGAATTATAATTTTCTGAACCAAACTAATAGGGTCTTTACGCTAGTGTCGGTGTTGTGTCAACATCCGAATTTAAATCTTAGATAATATGTTGTTGACAGTGAAAAGAATCAGATTAATTGAACGTTGGTATGTTTAGCTTTATGCAAGAATAAAGCCAACAAAAAAAAACTCCGGTATTCCTTCAAACACACCACCATAAAATATAATAATAATAAATTCGACTGTGCCGTAGGCTTTATAGGGTTTAGGCTTTTTGAACTTTCGAACGTTATATTCGTCCCCCCTCGCAAGAAAATGATGTCTAACGCAGATCTTTTTATCAATATGCCGTTTGGTTACATTTGTCAACCAGTGGAGTGGAAGATGAATCTTATAAGAACTGAACTAAATATATTTGTACACCCAGACATATCATATTATATGATTAGTATATGGTTTTCCGTTGGTGGTTATTATGGTGAACAGGCAACTCTATTTATTCCATCACACGTTGGCAATCCATCTTTTTTTTTTTCTTAAAAAAATTTCCATCAAAGTTACAAGATTAAAGTTACAAGATTACAAGGATAAGTATCTTAAGAAAAAAAACCTAATTATGTACTAAAATCTATAACCAAAATTTGTAATATCTATGAAGAAAAATATTTAAACTACTTGTATGATAAAAACAAGGACCTCCTTGCTTTTCTTTTTGCTTATAGGTTTTATTCGCCGGTGAAAGTTTCGTCGGCGGATCTGTTAGAACTGAATTCTATATTTTGCGGATCTGTTAGAGCTGAATTCTATATTCGACGGCAATGTGATGTAGTCAACTGGTGGAAGAGGCGCTGCGGAAGCTCGGGCTCGAGCAAACTCATGTCGGATCTGTCGAGGGTCTCTCTGTGAGGCGACGGAGAATCTGAGGTCAGATCTAGCGGTGAGTTTCTAGGATTTTGAGAGGTGTCTCTTCTTCGTAGTTTAGGTGGGTTAGCTGCTAGTCAGAATTTTCTCCGGTGGTTGTCAGCGTTGGATCTATGTGCGCATCAGAGTACCACTACGAAGCCGGAGGTCAAGGTTATGACCAGATTGATGGTTTCTTCGTTCAGTGAGGCGGAGGGGTTCTTCAGGCGTGGTGGCGGTCCAGATCTGGTATAAGATCTTTGAGTTCGGGTTTTTCCCAAGGCCCGGCGATGTGGCCGTGGTGTTTCTAAGGACGTCTTAAGTGGATCTGGCCGAAAAAAGGATGGAGCAAAAGCATGTCTTAATTTTCTGAGGAGCGACGCCGAAGTCGGATCTCTGGGCGGTGGTGATGGCGGGTGACGTTGAAGAAGTTCCTTCCTCTCTTGTATCCGTCAGTAGGTGAAGTGTAGAGATCAATCGGTGATTCTTTTTCCTTCTTGAGATTTTTTGTTAGGTTTTTGTGATTGTCTTAATTTTCCGTCTGTTCTCTTTTCTCCAATGAACCGTTTCTCGTCGAGGTTGTACTTTTTCGATGATCTTTTTGAGTTTGCAAAAAAAAAAAAAAAAAAAAAATTACTCGTATAGTTCGTTCATTAATCTTAATCTTATTTTAGAAGCCGTTGGCCACCAAGGAGAATCGTATATAACACAAAACATAGTAGAATACTAGAATCATAATAGAAGAACATGAGCTATCATTAACCATCAAACTGTTATCGTTCATGATTAGGTCCAGTGGCGGATCTAGAAAATATATTTAGTGGGGGCAAATTTTTGGTTTATCAGTGAAAAAATTGATATAATTAGTGAACCTGAATGTTTTGGGCTTATAAATAGAAAAAAATTAACTAAATTTATTGGTTTTGAGCTTAAACCTGATTTTGTTTTGAACATAGTTGCAAAAAAAGTTTTTTTGGGTTTAAACATGATTGAAAATTTTTTATGGGGGCAAATTTTTGTTTTTTAGTGGTGGTATATATTATTTTTCTTTAAAAATTTTAACAAAATTTGTTTTTAAGTGGTTTCAATTGCCACCTCCTTGGTCAACGTGGGTTCGCCCATGTGACTAGCTATTATTTGGTTGGATTGAACACTAATGTGACTTTTCTTAGTCTTTCTAGTTAAGCAAATCATGATTGAAAATGAAGATACTTAAAGATTATTTTCTCATATCCTGAGTTATTCTTCCAAATTTGAAGTCCTCAGATTTAAAAGAAATTCATTTTCATTGAGTTTAGAAATGTATATATATATACATTTGATTGAATGAATGTATTAGAAAACGAATGAAACAATAACAAAAGTACTGTCACACTCTATTGAGATATGTAGAAGTTAATTGATTATGTAGCCTTAATTTCTAGAAAATGTGTGTAAGATAAGTCATACATCAAAAATTGTGAAGAAATTGAACAATATAAAACGGATCAAAGCCTCTCCACCTATTGCCAATTAGTTTTAGATTTGATGATGAAGAAACTTAATATTATTGGTCATTTGATTGACTAGAGTAGAGGTTAGAACCTACTCGTCCGAGTTGGTGCAAGGTTCTTCACACGCTTGCAAGTCGACCTTAAAGCAGCTCGTGCGAGTGCGATACCAGGAGTCCAAAAGATTTAACTACATCCTGGCTACAAAAGTGTATAAAACTTCATTAATCTGTGTAACAAATTAAATGACTTTTTTTTTTTTTTTTTCTGGTCATCTAGAATTATATATATTAGCAAGTTAAAAATGATTACACAAAACAATTTAAGGAAACAAATGACTCTCTTTTTCCTTAAATTATGTGACAAACAAAAATAAAAATGAGCGAGTTAAACCATTTAATAAAATTATATATCACATGCAACATAAAGAGACATACGGCGTCAGCGTCAGTCTGCATCAGAACGAGTCTATGCCGAAAGGTTTACAAAATGATTTTTTGCCAACTGTGAAAACGTTTGATTTTTTTTTTTTTCTTTTTTTTTTTAACAATAGAAAATTATTCTGTTTGTAGTTTTTGCATTTAAGCTATGAAAAGTGTGAGGCATGTGCAAGAATAACGTGAGCGTGAAAGAACAAAGAAAATGCAAGTAAATAAATCAAGAGGCCGTGCATATGGATTTACTAATCAAAGACATAGATTCCCCTTCTCGGACTAAACCAAAGTTAGTAATTATAACTTTTACTTTATTTAATTTTACTAGTATCTAACTGAAGGGGTGATGCACTGCACAAATGTTTCTTTAATTTATTTCATTAAGGTATGGGGCCACGGAAAGATTAATACTCTCTCTTTTTCTAAAAACTTACTCTGTTTCAGAAAACTTGATATTTTAAAAAAAAATGTGTTTGAATGTATCTGGATTATTTTGAGTTCAGATACATTCAAAAAATATCCAGATTCATTTTCCTAAAACTTCAAGTTTTCTGAAACAGAGGGAATATGTTTTAGAATTTTCCTAAACTTGATTTTCTAGATTTATTTTTTATTGTTATTAACAAAAGTAATTTGGTTGTAAAATCCAAGAATTATGTTGAATTGATATTAGTTCACTTCATATATTAATGATAAAGGTGGTAAGTGAGAGAAAAATAATGCATTTAAAATTATGTATTAGTTACTTCTTAATCTAAGCAAAAACTCTATAACATCAAGTTTTTGTTGACTTAAGCTTGAAGAAGAAGGCTTGAGAAGAAAGGAGTCCTAGTCCTAACCGAGTAATGGTTAGAGAGAAGTCATAAGTTGTTTAGGAGTTATCTAAACTTAGGTGAATTCTAATAGGATTAGGATTAATGTTTTCTTATATAAGGAGATGCCAAGATGTGGCATAACTTAAGAGCTTTGAGAGAGTTTAAGTTTTGAGCTAATTTTCTTAAACTAATAAAAGAGAGTTATTCTTTTAGTCTTTGAGTTCTTGAAGTTACGATTCTATAATTGGTATCAGAGCTTCAGAGTTGATTTGAAGAGAAACAATGCCTAAAGATGAACTAGTAGAGATAGGAGAGGGAGGATCGTCTAATAAGGAAGTCGGAGGATCATCCTCAATCAAGTGTCCGATGTTGACCTCATCC